>JAUMHI010000039.1:726402-744110 GCA_032359435.1 Enteromius unitaeniatus | reverse complement strand
TAAAGCTGGATTTTCAGAATCGTTGTTCATTTCAGTGTCACGTGATCCTTGGAAAATCATTCTAATATGCTTTTACTTTCTTAAGTACTTTCTTAATGTAAATATCCTGTATTTGTTCAAAAGCTTCTGCTCTGAGAACCTGAAGTGTAAAAATAGCTAGTAAGTACGAAGTTGCATGACGTAAAGCTCAGCAGCTAACGGGGTCAAGCCCTCTGTGACAAAACCTATTTAAACCTTAATGATACTGCAGACACACACCCAAACAAAAACATTGGACATATCCTCCAAACAACTTTGGCCGTGGATTTGCTGATCTTTGCTAATCTGATCCAAATGTTGGATACGTTGCATCAATGTTTGTGATATGTTAACTCAGAATAGATGCAGTATGTTGACAACTGTTTATAAACCAATCCCAGCACCGCGGACACTTCGCAGAAACATCTGACCTCCATTTCATTGATTCATGGATTTGGTTCTGAAAAGACTCAGGAGGCTCAGAAGTTGCTCTTTTATAGCTCAGGAGACTTAATGACACTGTCTGTTACATCACATTTAAGCATCAGCTCTGTCT
The DNA here is from genome assembly GCA_032359435.1 of Enteromius unitaeniatus. Classification (NCBI taxonomy): domain Eukaryota; kingdom Metazoa; phylum Chordata; class Actinopteri; order Cypriniformes; family Cyprinidae; genus Enteromius; species Enteromius unitaeniatus. The sequence goes on along the minus strand of JAUMHI010000039.1, from coordinate 743,536 downwards.
CTGTGTCTCCAACAACAGTCAACAGTCCTAAAGGGCCAGCTTACAAATTTAGGTTATAAAAACGTTGTGGGAACATTATTTAAAGTTGTTTCTAAAATTCTGAAATGTCCAGTTTTCTTATCATTTAAATGTTCCAAAGATGTTTCTTACAAATTCAAACCAAAAAAAATAAAACATTATTTGATTTTTTTTTTTTTACATTCAAAGCATGTATAAATGTAATGTCTTCTGGTTGCATTTAGAATGTTATTTAAATGTTACAAAAATGTTTTTATAGTGTTCTGATAACTTTATTGTAACTTAAAATGTAATGTTATTTAAACTTTTATGTTTTGATATTGTAATGTTAATGTACATTTTTAATCTTAACATGCCAGGTTTTATTGTGGTGATTACAATGTTATTTAAAGGTTACCATTTTTTCCCTACTAGCCATGTTTTCACCCAAAATATAACATGAATATTTTTCTAATATTCCAAGAACATTAAAATTGAAAGTTTCCTTGTTGTCATTAGAATGCAATGTTACAAAAATGCCCTGCTACATAACGCTACATCACCGCTCCATATGTTGCTATATTATTTTTAACAGTAAAAACCTGGAAAACACAGCTGATGATTTTTACTGTAAACTCAATAATAGGATGAGAACACTCAATGCATATTACTTTAAGCACTTTTTGTCCTAAAAGTAAATTGAATGTACAGACTTCATGTAAATGTACAGACTCCATCATCTTATAATTTACAGTAAAAAAAATAAAAAATACTAAACTCTCTGCGATTCCCTTCATGAAACGTACTTACTACAAATTTAAGTACAATTCTGTAAAACCTAAAGTGCTGCTACAGTATTTTTAACAGTAAAATTCAGTAAAAAGATTTTTACTGTAAACTCAATCAATTTAATAGAGTGTTCCATGCACATTACTTTAAGAACGTTTTATCCTAACATTTTTATAATTTTATTAAAAAGTTAAAGAAACTTGTAAGAACATCCCTGTTAGACGAGCGAACATATTAAGTAGCTTTACAGTAAAATATAGTTAAATGTACAGACTTGCGAAGTAAATGCGAACCATCATCTTATACAGAAATTTACGGTGAAACAATCTTAAACTCACTGCAAACTTATTTATCACAAATTTAAGTACAATTCTGTAAAACCTAAATTGCTGCTACAGTATTTTTAACGGTAAAGTACTGGTAACCACAGCTGCCTTTTTTTAACAGTTCACGAATTTAGTGCTCAAATCCAGTAATCCTAGAAGAATCAGTTTCAATTTAAATCAACTTTCACAATCTTTTCACATTTTTAGAATTTTAGAATCAATTTAGAACCTTAGAAATCGTTTCTGAGCCTCTATTCAGTCTCCATTGAATCTCAATGCTGCTTTAGAAACATGACATATTAAAGGGATGTTTTTACTCACCGTTTCTTCTGATAATCCGATCCCGACATGATTCAATCTCGCACAGAAGTTATGAGTTACTTACAAAAACACGTTGTGCACAAGTTATAAAATGAGAGATACAGTACTTTGAGTATGTACAGTAGATAGAAAAGATAACATGTCCTTTAGCAGCTGTTATCAGTCCACCTTCTTCCAGCCTGTCAGACCAAAGTACTCTTTTTCTCTGTGCCCGGAGGCTCGTAGGTGGTCACCATCTTGTTCTGGTCCCACCTGGCGTTGGCGGGCGAACTCTGCATGACCACCAGCCGGATAGGAGAGGGGTTGACATTGGGCACGGGGTCGGGAGCGTACTCCTTGGTGGGGTCCTTGCCCTGGCAGTCATAGAGGATGCAGGAGATGAGGAAGACGAGGAGGAGGATGACATAGCTGGCTATCAGGATGATGAGGTTGAGGGTGACCGGGTCTATCTCCACGTCGTCGGCGATGAAGCTCATGGTGGCGGCGGGACGGTGAAGGACTGAGGCAGATCGGGAGCTGAGTATCTCAGGATGTAGAGACCTGTGAGGGATTAGCTGACACAAATCTCTCTCTCTCTCTTTCTCTCTCTTCTTCACTGTCTGTCTCACTGCCTCTCAGTTCAGTTTAATGTGCTTTATTGGCATGACTAATAATCTTACATCTGTATCGCCAGAGCATTTTTCGGCTTATATCTCTATCTGTCCATCATTCAGTATTAATGCGTTTTATTGGCATCACGAACACATTTGTACTGCCAAAGCATTTTCGGATGAGTTGCATATTAGGGCAAAATTAAAATTGCACAACAACAATACACTGAATATAAGAATATGACAATAAAAGCAGCTTCTGTGTCAAAAAAATGCTTTAATCCACAGCAGATATTACTGAAGAAGGTACAGGTAAGAAGACTGGAGGAAGAAATCAGGGCCCAATGTTTGGGGTAGATCGGATCCTGTGTTTTTAGGGCTGCAATTATTTATTCAAAAATACAGTAAAAATGTTAAAATATATTACAGTTTCAAATAACTGTTTTCTATTTGAACTTGTTGTAAAATGTCATTTATTCCTTAATTTTCAGCATCATTACTCTGGACTTAGTGTCACATCCTTCAGAAATCTTTCTAATATACTGATTTGCTTCTAAAAAACATTTATATTATTTAAAAAACAATTGAAAACTGTTCTGCTTCATATGACTCTGTGGAAACTGTGATACAGTACGTTTATTTTTCAAGAATTACGCATAAATAGAAAGTTCAACTGAGCTGGATTTATTTGGCACATAAATCTTGTTGAGAACTACTTTTGTACATGCACTGAAATCACTATATATATATAAAACTGTACACACATATTTGTAAATGCATCAATGCAAGTGTATCATTCGTTTTCTAGTGATTCCAGTAAAACATTAGTGCAGTCTGAAATCTAGTTTGAATTCATTGGTTTAGAGGGAGATGAGGCAGTGTCTCTATTGTTTTCTGTTTCATGTCTTTAAGACACATGCACTGAATCTGTGTGTGTGTGTGTGATATGGTGCAGGCTCCCTGTGTAATCCTAATCTTGATTGTGAGGAGGGATTGAACCATCTGTTTGAGCAGCGTTCACTCTAAATCTATCACACACACCACCACTGGAGACAATGCTGTTATCATCAACTAACAATAAAAATGAATGGAAATGGTGAAATAAAACTGAACCTAAACAACAATGCAACTGAAGCCTACAAAATGCCCCAAACAATCAGTGAAGGAATGGGAAAACTCAGCATAAACTAAAATGTAACTAAACATGCACTAAACAAACTAATACATTAATATAGAAATGAAAGGACTGAGCTTAAACTGAACTAAATGCTTCAAATGCACTAATTACATAAATTAATAAAAAAAAAAAAAGGTGAAAACAATTTAATCATATCAGTCAGCTAATCGTATAAGTCTCTCATTCCTAATGAAGTCAGGGGGAGATAAATAGGGCATACATGGTGCAAATGCGTTGGCAATGCAAGGTATTTTAGCATAGCAAAATCCCAATTTAACCTTTTTAGACCCTGCGTCCTCATATGAGGACATTATATTTTAGAGAATTTCCCTGCCACAGTTAATTCTGGACGTCCTGTAAAGAGCACATTCAGGGCTTTTAGAGATACAGTACCAAATGATTGGATGTTTCACTATGAACACTCCTTCGGCTTGTCTTCAAAATTAAATTCAATTAATATAGTGATGCTCTTATGGAATATTATAATATTTTGAATATTTTGAACATCTCAAAAAATTAGGTTTTACATCAAACTTTGACTTTCTGTCACAAAACAGGACGTTGATTTCATTCCATGTTCAACACCAGGACTAAAAGCATGTTTGTTGCACATTTTGGAAGACAAAATGAATTGCGAAATAAATTTTATTTCAAAATTCTATTAAATATTACATAGACTATTATTATGAAACTTTTGTCAATTATTACTCCCATTATTACACCTCTGTTTTCAAAAGCACATTAATATGTAAATGACATTTTGTTTATGGATATATGAGAAAACCTTTTTATGACCATTTTACACATTTTGCAGAAAGAAAAATTGTTAAAAGTTTGTTTAAAAAAAACAAAAAAAACAAAAAAAAACGTACTTTTTAAAAACTAAAGATATATTGATGATAAAAAAATAAATAAATAGAAAATCAATTGCTTTTGCCTATACATGTTCATTCATGTTTATTTTATTTTTTTTTTTAAGAAATTACTCTAAACCAGTGGTTTTCAATCCTGGTCCTTGGGACCCACTGCTCTGCACTTTTTGCATGTGTCCCTTATCTGTGACACACTCAAGTGTGTAAATTAGGGAGACATGCAAAATGTGCAGAGCTGTGGGTCCCCAGGAACAAGTTTGAAAACCACTGCTCTAAACAATTTTAAAGACATGAAAAAAAATTCTCAGTTTAAATCTGACAGAGAGGCATGAATTTGCAAATTAGAACGTTCCAATGAGATTTTTATGCTGGATATGAATAACTGAATCCTAAAGCAGATCATTCATCAGGACAGCAGGTATATTCAGGTCATGTCTCTTCTGAGCAGCAGAGGGCAGAAGAGCTCACGGCTGAATAAAACACGCCTCGATCTTCAAGGACACGTGAACTTTGACCCAGAGAAATTTGAGGCGGATACTGAAACAGATTTATGCTTTTATATTATTCACAATGCTGCAAAAGTATATTTTTTTAAATGCAAAATGTCAGAACATGACATTTTAATACTTTAATGCTTAATGCTAGAGGTTTAATTCCATCACTGACATTAATATGAGTAATAATTGTAATGAATGTTAATAAGCTCTGGTGGCTCTCGGCCTGAGGAACAGATTGTTGCTTTCATTCGCTCTGCTGACATTATCAAACTGATAAGTGAAATCTCAGAGATACGGTGGCACCGCAACATCTGTGCATGCATTTTGAAATCACACACTGTTTTTCAGCAATTTATGTAATGAACAAGCAGGAATGAAATGTTTTTTTTGCCGTATCAGATTGTGTATTCGGAGTCTGTCCTGTCTGTGGTGCCGAGCTGTCCAGAAAGAGAGACAGCTCCAGGATCAGGTTTGATAACGTCAGAATTCAGACTTTATTTTTGACTGACATGCATAAACAAAGCCGCCCTTTCTTCCTTTTTTGTCCCGTTTATTCCTGTTCCTGCATCCCTGTGCCACTGTACGTTTACACTGGTGGCAAATGCATCTTTCCTCTCTTGCAAATTCCCTGAATTGTTCTCACAAAAGTAAAATGTAACAATTATTAATTGTAGAATTGATTTGCAAAGGAGTTTTCAATTCATTTGTCAAATTATGCAGCAAAGCACTCTGGTTGTTTTGGGTATCGCAGAAGAGTCATTCTAGTTGATTCTTTTCTATGACTTTGTCAAATCATTTCATAAAGTTGTTTTGTTTGGCGAAATCTTTCCAATCTTCTCTTTTTAATTAATGCTTCAAATCGATCTGCAAAGCGGCCAATTTTACGCTTATTAATTGTACAATTTGTGAAGTGGTCTGGACGAATCTTTTTGTGATCTAACTCTTTTTAACGAGACTTGGTTCGAATGGTTGTTTCGCAATTTGCGAGAGAATTGTTCTTTCTAGTTGATTGTTTTTAACGAATCGTCCAATCAGTTCGCAAAATAATTGGTGAATCGTTTGGTTCGCAAATTATTTTTGAGAATTGCAAAATAATTATTTATGAATTATATAAAGAATTTATTGTAAAAATGGTATCGCAAAATGGTCTGTTTTTTTGTGTGTGAATTAAAAAAGTAGTTCTTTGATGAATCGGTTTCTTTTGAATAAAAAGAGTACGATATGAAATGATATGGTAAAATATGCACAGTAATCATTGGTTGTGCACCGAAAGGCCAGCTGCGTATGGGGTCAGAACTGAAACTGAGCAGTGCATTGTAACATCTGACTTTCAATGCATGTGGCTTGACGTTTTTATCTCCCTAGAGTACACTGTGTGGGGAACGCTGACACGAATCATGTGGAAGAGTCTTGAAACCCTCAGAAAGCATTTTGTTTCCCTGAAGTTCATCAGCTGAGGTCAAAGATTGACTTTCCCAATGCCTTTGGCAGCAGTTTGAACATGCGGTTTGTGTCGGAGGATATTTAGTAATTGGTACAATAAACTAAGAAGACTCAAATCAGGGGTTTGCCAGACTGAAATTCTGTAGCATAATCCAATTTCACACTCGTGAAGAGCCAATAAACTAGCATTTGGAGGCTGTGCTGGAGGAAAAAGTACAAGCACATCTACGGTTTGCTTGTAAAGTTCTGTTCAGTTTACGAAAACCCATGAACTGGCAGAGATTTCCAAATGAACCTCATGTTGTGTGAGCTCACGTATTGAAAAGTGCTGTGCGAGAGCTGAGACACTGGCACGAGTGTAGGAGAGAAGCAGAGAGCAGTGTTCGCAGATGTGTGTGAGCCTGTTTATTCTGGACTGTGGAGATGGGTCCATTAGACATGGGCAGCGAGACTTATTCGATTATGAGAGAGAGGGACTGAACTTCGTACCCTGAATTTTCTGGGTGGTTGCTAGGTAATGTGTAAAGAGTCAAAAGAGTATCTATAAGATGCTTTTATTACTGTTCTTAAAGGGGACAATTCACTAAAATGTATATTTCTATTGTACACAAGGAAAAAAAAAAATTCACTAAACTTATATATAACACTGTTGCTCTGATATATTTGTCCAGCCCTGTTCATTACTTCATTTAGTGAATGCAAACTGAAAATGTTACTAATATTGGACCTATAATATTTAAACACTTAAATAGAATAAAAACAATTATTTTCAGTGAATCAATCCACAAACTGTCTGTATGACTTGTTTCAGGAATCAAAAAGTCATTTGTCGTCTTTTTGCTGAGTTTCTAATCGATAAAAGAAAAGGTAAAATGGGTTTGAATTTGCAGTTTGAACTGCTTGTTTCAAAAATTGACAATCAGTCAGTCTAGTCGAATCTTTTAATAAATCGGTCAGTTCAGTTTGCAGAAACAGCCTTTAATGAGTCAGATTTGTTTAAGAAATCGACCTGAACAACCCACCTTGGGAATCGAAAAAACATCTTTCAATCAAAACTGTTCATTGTTCGTGAAGTTATCTGCACAACTTGTTTTGTGAAATCGTGAATCAAAACACCACAGCCTTTCCTCGGACAAAATTGCATCTGGAATAGACAGTTCACGTAATCTTAACCTGTGCTTTTGGATATTAAGTGATGAATTTGGACAAAAATGTCAATGAGTGTATGTGCTCGTGAGGTGTCTGGGAACTCCTTCCTTCCTGAGGGCTGCAGTGTTTGTGTTAGCCCAGCCGAAAGCCCTTCTTCTGGGTGTGGGAACCAACTCCTCCCTGGACTCCACATTTCCTCAAGTCAAGGACTGAGCAGCCGAAGCCTGTGTTCAGTACGTATGACAGAACGTACACATGCACAGGTTGGTCTCACTGAGAAACACATAACCGCATTTTCACCAATAGCTAACGTTTTTCTTTTGCCAAGACATGATCCTGGATCAACATTACTGTCCAAAAATATAGACTTATCCCAATCCCTACTTCTAAACCTAACCCTACCCAAAATTGATGATCATAAGCCTAAAACAGATATTTCCTAAAAAATTATCCCTCAAATCTGATTCTAATGTTGTTCCAGGAACATCTTGAACTTGTTGGAATCACTCTCACCAACATTTTATGGAGACGACTATGTAGGTAAACCCTTGCATCTGAAATGCTGTTTAATTGAGACTAGTTTAAATGTGACTGTGTCGGTTATCTAATCCAATATGCTGTATATAGAAATGAGTTGTTATCCAGTAATTAAAATAAGTGAGACTGAGACATTTATTGCAGACCTCTTCTAAATGTCTAGAGCTGGGCTGGCTAAAGCAGAGTGAGAATACTGGGGTCTTTTTCTTAGGAGTAACAACTGTAGAATTAAGCAGAAGAGCTAGAAATTGCTGTTCGTTTCATGTCACTGCTGTCTAGGAACAATTGAGATATTTTTACTATGGGTTGTAGTTAGTTTAAATGAAATCAGCAGTTTTCTAAAGGCGTCACCTGTATATTTTAGTTTTCCTGGTCACACACTTTGCCCTGGTTTCGGCCTCTCTTTTAAATCTCCATCGGAAACCCTTTTCACGCTCATCCCTCGGCGGAGGAGGCAGGAATGTTCGCAGATAATTTAGTGCCTGTCTGTCCAATAACGCCCTGCGATCTCCTAAACTTGTACTAAAGCTGTGTCCGACAGTAACCTACAGAGTGATGGATGGTAATGGTTTAAAAAAAAAAAAGGGAAATTAATTTTTCAGTGCTTTTGCATTCTCTGACAAGAGAATTGTGTTGCACCCAGAAACATTGCATTCTCAAGCAAATCTTCTGTGATTGAAATAATAGCATATGAGGTGAGAGGAAAATCTATTCAGTGCTTTTGCAAGTTAAAATAAAATTACTTGGAAAGCAAATGATTTGCAAACAAATGCAGAGTGTGTGTTTGCAAATGTTATAGCTTATGAGAGCATGCGTAGCTGCTTCATAGCAATGCCACACTTGTAGAGATGACACGTTTCTTGGGTTAGTGCAAATGTTTTGTATGTTTTGAGTTTCTTGGTGCAATGCAATGCTTTTGAGAGAGAACGCAAATGTTTCTCAGGGCAACACAATACTTTTGCAAGACAAGTTTCTTGTGCGACACAATACATTAGCAAGGGAACGCAAAATTTATATGGAAGAATGCAATGTTTCTTGGGGCAATGCTTCGCTTTTACCAGTGAACGCAGATTCTTGAGTCGATGCAATGTGTTTGAAAGAGAACGCAAATGCATTATGAGGGAATGCAAAATGGGGGCAAAATGATGCTTAAATTAGTTTCTTTGGGCAACACAGTATGTTCGCAAGGGAATGTAAATTTATATATATATATAAAAAAAAAAAACACAAAGCCTGATTATGGCAATGCAATACATCTATAAAACGGCACAAAGCTTCCTGCGTTAATGCAAATGTTTTGTTGAGCAAATGCAGAGTATGGGGAAACAATACTTTTGCCAGACGACAAAGTTTCTGGGGATAACACAAATGTTTTGCGGGCAAATGCAGAGTTTGGGGCAACAATAGTTTTGAAAAGGATGACAAATGTTTTGTGAGTGAACACAATTTTTCTTGTGTGATGCAAAATGTATGTTCTATGTTGTATGTTGCTTCTTTAAATGTATGTTAGATAGAAAGTTTCATGTGTCGGTAACACTTTATAATAACTACACACTATGAATGATTAGTTAAGTACAGGTATTAGTAAGCATTTATTTCATCCTTTATAAACCATTGTTCCAACATTATTATGCATTATTATGTAAAAAGTTTACAAGTGCATCTATAAATGCCTTGTGCTTGAGCATGTATACAATGTTTAATAATCATATTTTCATACTTTACTAATGATCAGTTTATCTTTTTTTTATTATTACATTATTTACAAACCTGTTATTTAGGAGATGTCAGTGTTTAATAAGGTCATTTAGAAAGTCTAAGTAAATTATTTATAAATTATTTACATTTACATTAATAAATATCATTATTTAGACACATGATAGTAGTTCATTGTGTTAATAAATGCTTTATTAACATGTGTTCCTGCTGTAATTCATGATTAAGTCAGGTAGTTATAAAGCATCAGGTAGTTGAAATGTAATCGTACAACTGTACACTTCAGTTTCATAGAAAAAAAATAAATAAAATTTTTGCATCTTGAAATGAATATTTCTGTATCCCTCTGTGTGGTTTGTTTATTTTTTTTTGTTAGGAAGATAACTGGCCCTTTAAATCTCATTTGTACATTTAGATATGCTTATAAATCAAGAACAAGACATTTATAACTGCATTAATAAACTGTTTACTAATGACTATTAATGTTGGAACAACGCTTTATAAAGGATGAACCGACTATTTACTAATGGTTAACTAATGATTCATAGCCTGTAGTTATTATAAAGCGTTACCCATGTGTTTCATGTTTCTTTGACTCCAAAAAGTCAGGAGTCATGAGGGTTCACAGGAGTTTATTATCAAAGTGTTTCAGCACACAAACCAAAAGTAAATGATCTGCTGGTTGTGTGTTCCTCAATGCAGCAGTCTTCCTGTGACTAAACACGTAACAGACCCTCAGCCACTGTGTCACAGTGCTTTAATGTGTCTCTGGAGGTTGAAGGATGAACTGTGAGCTTTTTCTCACAGCAGGCCGAGGTGAGATAAAAGGAAACATAGCCCTGTGAAGACCGTACCTCTCATGACATCACCGTTAAATGCTTCCTGACCTCCGCAGCTGCTGAGCGAGACACACCCTCATGCTTCCTGCATGAACCATCTCAGCAATTCACATCCATTTACCCTGGGAAAAACGCCTCGCTGCCAGCCACGACTTTCCATGCAGTGCCGCCCCTTGTTATTTTGTGGTCACAAAAGCCTAATAAAATGACCTTCGATTTCGTTTTAATAGTGTGTCCCAACCCAGATCAGATTGGACACTGGTGTAACCTTGTACAGAGATCGCGGGTGGATGTAATACTAGATGTTTCATTCAGAACTACAGTTTAGCCCGGAAGTAGTCACAATTTAAAGTCATCATTTGCTGGTAATTTTGTAGCAATGTTCTTTATCCCAGAAAATAATGTCTTGTTTGTTTTCTTGCATCTATAAGGTCACACAGGGCCTGTATGGGAAAGAACAAACATTTTGTGTGCATGTTTAATGTCTGATGATGAAAACCAGTCAGAAGAAGTCTAAACAATAAATTAGTGGAAAATAAAATATGCAGGGCCTAACGTTGTTCTGTGCATTGCAGATGATTGTATGAAAGGGCTGTATGTAAAGATTCATTCGATAATAAGAATTTTAAAATTGGGGGAAATATCATTATGCAATAAATGGTTTTCTTGAATACATTTTGGACACAATTATTGGCACCCCTAATCATTCTTATGGGTAAAATATTTCTAAAGTATTCTCCTATTCATATTCAATTTTAGGGTCAGAAAAACAAAAAAAAATTGTTAAACAGCACCTACATATGCACATGTTGTTTGGAAAGGTTTTCACAAAAAATCATCCTAGCTCTTCTAAAAACAATCTCCAGCATGTTCAGTTGTCAGACATGACTGGAACCTCAAATGGCACTGGCTTTTATGGTCAGATAAAAGTTTTTAAAAATTACCTTTTTAGCAGCACACACCCAAAATGTGTTTGGTGAACACAGGAATAAAAAAATCCTCCATGTGTACAATGAAGTATACTGCTGTATTTTTAATGTTGTGGGTCTATATTTCAGCTGGAGGTCCTGGATATCTTGTTTAAACACATGGCATCATGGATTCAATCAAATACCAACAACAAAAAAGACAAGGTGAAAAGAAGCAGCACCATCACAGAGCAGGGAATCTAAAGGTCTGGTCTCTGATCTCTTGTCAGGTGTTCTCTAACCTCATCAGGCATTTTAGGAGAAAATCTAGAGCTGTTAAACTGGCAAATGAAGGTTTCAAAAAGTATTGGATAAAAGGGTGCTGTTAATTACTGCCCGTGTGTATTAGAGAAAAACATTTATTTCATTATATTCCCCACCCTCCACTTGAAGTTCTTTTCCCATCAAAGGTTAGATTTTTGTGATTTTTAAATAATGTAGATGATTAATAATGCAGATACATTTTTACAACCTTCTTTGATAATTTTTACCAAGGGTGCAGACACGTTTACCCATGACTATATATGAGGACAAAATCTTTTTAAAAGAAACATAAAGCATGAAAAAAAAGTGTTTAGAAATAAATCAAAACCCTGTAAGTGCAGACAGAGTTTACAAATCAAGCTTTTCTTATTACATTTTTTAAAATTAAACCAACATTATGCAACAATTGCTATCAAATTGAACTGAACCTGTAGCTCAAGAGTTCATAATTTTAAACAGTATGCTATAAAACTGCCTCTTCTTTGGTAGAACTCCCTTCTGTGAACCACACATAGGTGCATATGTGCTTGGTAAGCTTGGATTGTTCTTTGTTTTCCTATTTAAAATTTATATTGATGTATTAGATGTGTGTGTGTGTCCTGAGACTCATTGATACCAGTGCTGATGTCATAGTGTTTTCCTGAATCCCAGCTCTAAGATCATTGTCTAAAGGGATTGTTCAAAGGTCAGTCGATCTCACACGTCAAGAAACTACACAACCCCTACGTAAGAACAACTGACACTGGGCTGCTTCCTTTGAGATTTCATTCAACAGTTTTCACAAAGATTTCTGCTTCTGCCCAAAGCTACCAGTCTGAAATATTAATATTTGACATTTTTGTTTGTTTGAACATGATTTCACCAAATGTTTTCACCAAAGCTACAGAAAAACAGTGATAGCGAGACAGTGATATTGTGAAATATTAATATACATTTTTTATATTATAAATGTCTGTCACTTTTAAACAATGTAGCGCATAGTTTCAAAATTACCGTAGCTTGGCTATAAATATCTTTAAAACTTTTTAAAGTTTGCATTCACTTTCATTCGGAGCATCATAAATGAATGAATTACTCCCAGCGCAGTTTTTTTCTCACACAGATTTCAATCAAATATCATTCTGTGGTTTCCCTTGCGGGAGGCTTGACGTCTTTCCTCCTCTGTGGCATTGTGGGATACGTCTGTCTGAGGCAGATGGACTCAACTCTGCATATCTAAGAGAGCTCTTGATGAGGAAAGTGGAACAAAGGCTGGCCGGCCTTAGCTCCGCACTCCTGGGTTTAATTAGGAAGTGTGCGTGCTTGTGTGTGTGTGAGGGTGAGGGTGGGAGTACAGCAACAATGGTTGAGCGGGGTAAAAAGTACACACCGATTGATCAGCGAGAGCCAGAGCTCTGCGTCACAGCATATGGTCTGCGATTAATGCTCGCTCACTCACTCGCTGCCGATTGTTTGGCCTCACGGGAATAGCGCTACTCAACGCAGAGGCAGAATTGATGGAAATCATTCAAAAACAAAAAGCCATTGTTTCATAAGACCCTTACAACCTTCTAGCTCGGCACACAATGACTCCATAATGACTCCATAAACACATACACACACGCATGGGGAACTTTTAACAAATTGCGCATGCTTTATCCACATAATTTTTACTTATCTTGAAGACGCGACAATTTGTAATTTGAGCATACACGAGTCAGAGTTTGTCTTACTGTTGGGAGATGAGAGAGTCTGTATTACTTACTATTGGAGAAAGCCTAATGGCTAATTTGGATAATGTGTGCTGCAATAATCAATCACATTACAGCTTTGACGTTGAGTTGTGTGACACTCAATTGCCATTTATGGATAGGAAAGTAGCGTAAACAGAAACCTATGGAAGGCTGTTTTCGACACTAAATAATAAAAAAAAGGTTATTGATTTTTCTTAGAATTGTGAGATATAAACTTGCAACTGCATGTTATAAAGTCAGAATTTAGAGATATACAGTCGCAATTACATGAAAAAAAAGTCAGAATGGAAAAATATAAAGTCACGATTACAAGGAAAAAAGCCAGAATTGCGTGATATAAACACACAATTGCAAATTATAATGTCCAATTTTGAGTGGAAAAAAGACTGATATGTTCTCAGCATTCTGTCGTTATATCTATCAATTCTGACTTTATATCTCGGAATTCTGACGTTATATTTTTACAATTTTTACTTTATCTTATGATTATGACTTTATATCTCGGAATTCTCACTATAGCTAACAATTCTGACTTTATATCTTGGAATTCTGACTTTATATCTCGGAATTCTGACTTTATATCTCTCAATTCTGACTTTATATCACACAATTCTGACTTTATTTCTCTCAATTCTGACTTTATATCACACAATTCTGACTTTATATCTCAGAATTCTGACTTTATGTCTCGGAATTCTTACTTTATATCACAAAATTCTTACTTTTAATCTCGGTATTCAGACTTTATATCTTGCAATTGTTACTATATCTAATAATTCTGACTTTATATCTTGGAATTCTGACTTTATATCTAATAATTCTGACTTCAGCACTTGAAGTCACTTTTTTTTTCCCTATTCAGTGGTCGAAACAGGCTTCTATAGAATCCCACCTGTCCCAAAAAGTCAGTGACTTCCCTTATAAAAAAAATTTGTTTTGGTGTAAACTCAGTTCAAAGTGTTTAGTGTAACAAATGTTGTTTTCTCTTCTGACTGCTGCCACCAGTCTCTCTACTGCTGAGAAACCCAGAAATGTCATTCTTCAAGTGATTTACCTATTGATTAAAAAGTCTCGCAACTTACGGAAATAGATTACGTACACTTTTCAAAATAAGTTGCACAATTATGTGATGTTTAGAAATGGACTAAATGGATTATGCCGATCATGTATCTGTAAAAAAACACTGTCAAAATATGTTCTAATGGCAATTGGGTTGTTGTTAAGATATTTGTGGTTGTCCCATTCATCAAATTGCCATCCTTCCTTGCGCTGGTTGTACTGCTCATTTAGCAACTTACATTATTCCAATCACTTTGGATTAAAGCATCTGCTAAATGACTAAATGTCAATATAGATTTAAAAAGCGCACAACAGTGTGAAAAATTTACATTTGAGGTATGAATTTGTGTTGTAGAATGAAATATGAAGATCTTCTCAGTAGTTATTAACTGGTAAATGGAGAACCGTTATGTAAATATTATATAAAAGCCACATGGATCAGGTAAATAGTGCTGGATTTTAGGAATAAAACATTGAAAATATGTCTACACAGAGCAACAGTTCAGTAAAACAGTTTTCCTTTGGGATTTTGTCTTTGCAATTCAGAGCTGCATTTCCAAAGACATGTTTCTAGATGAAAGTTGAGAAATCACTCTGTATTCATTGTGGTTTATGACATTATGCTTGACTCTTGCAATACTGTGAATCCCTGAACATTTGTGCCAATTTGTAGTATTTTAAGGGGAAAACATTGTCTCATCAGTACAGTTTTGTCATGATTATTTTTCATTCTGTTGGAGCGTAAACGTAACTTTGTTATTCTCAGTTATGTTTCATTTAATTTTCAATGCTGTTTCTGCATATGTTTCCGCTAAAGCAAATAGCAATAGTAAAGTGATATTGCATGAGGGAAGCTTAGATTTTCTGAGAAATCGGATCATTTCAAAGCATTATTGACAGGATACACATGAGATTGGGCTCATTTTCCAAGGATAAACATCTGAGAAGCAGAACTGATTTTACCAATATGATTGAGGCATTAAAGAGCTCTTTTGGTCATTTTCTTTTCCTCTGGTTTCTCTCGATTTCTCAACTTTCAACCAGAGGCTGGCGGAGCTCATGCCAGCTTTTCTTTTGAAATCAAGATCGCTGTTGCAACACCGTTATTGCAATTCAGAGTTCAGAGTTCTGTGAAGTCAAAGGGCTCGAGTTTATTTTGAAGCCTATGATGAAAACCGCACTTTCTCTTATTCCTTCCTTCCTGTTCTTTGTCTTTTTGGCTTTTATTCACAATCAAAGAGAGGAAGAGAACTAGGGAGTCACCCTGACAGAAGTGAAATGGATGACAGTAACTTTGCTCAGATCTGTGAGACGTGTTTTAATCAGCATTTATCCTGAATGTACACCGTTTCATAGTCATGTCACTGCCAGGAACCGTCTGGCACGGGAAGCGCAGAGATCCCACGCTGAGATCTTTCATCCCTGCAGCCACCACAGAGTTTTTGGTGCGTTAATTGGCCGTCCTGTCTACACTAAAGCAGATCTATTAGCTCTTAAAATGCCTCCCGTTCAGCTCTGTGCACTTCAGACTCAGGTCAGGCTGTTTTTCTTGGGTGTTGTGCGTTCAATCGATGCTCAGAAACAGCAGGAGTGATGCTTCGCTCTGTTAGAAACACAATACTGCAGAATGACAGATAACTTTTAAGGGTTTTGCCAACTTTTAATGGACAAGCAAAAGCATTCCAGCGAGGGAGATCTTCACAATGTCATGTTTAAAGAGCAGAGCCGCTGTAGGGGGTTCAGCGCTGAGTATTTCAGAGCACTCCAGCTAAAGGTCTTTCTCACTGCATTTGCCCGAGTTCACTCTGCTCTCGTTTTACTGATGTCAAAGGTCAGAATACAGACCTATGAACACTGTTAGAAAACAGGATTCTAATGCAGTTTCATGTTTTCATGTTTTATTGCTCTTTCATTTGTCTTGATATTTGATTCAGTTCTGAATTAAGAATGTATGAATTGTATTATGTATCAAATGCAAAATAATCTTATTTCAAACAGAACACAAGCAAAAGGTCAGTAAATTTGTGATTTAAGAATTTTTTGATATTTTGAAAAAATATAGTTTTATATAGAAGAGTTGTTTGAATCATTTAAAAAAAAAAAAAAAAAGTCCTTTAATTAGTCATGTAGTTTATGTGTCTGGGGCGGAGAGTAAATCATGGGCTTCTTGATCTGCTGATTCCTCGCAGGCAGGTGAAGAAACGGATGGAGGAAGTGATGTCGTGGGACACCCCTCTATGTCAGAAAGAGTTGAGGCAGAAACACTGCATCCCTCTTCCTGGCCCCAGATCCGAGTCCCCGGGGTCACAGCAGTGATATTTCACTAGAGAGAGAGATCTTGGCTTGTGTTCAGAAAACCCCCTGCTGCTCCTATGAACATGAGTCAGTTAATCAAATTAAACACAAAGACAAGGAGATGCTGGAGTTAAACCACATGTTTGCCTCAGCTTTTGTTTATTAAATGCCTTGAGGCTTTGGCTACGGTACATGAGGTCAGAGCGGGTACATTCACAAAAATTAGCTTATTGTTTTTGTCATTTGACAATAAAATCTTTGCTCAGCACAGCGTGTCTCTTTTTGTTGCTTTTTATTATAATCATGTTATTGTGGTTTGACAACTTAGACAAACTTCATCAACTTCTCATGTCTTCTTTTAAACGTTTTAATGATAAATTGAATAAATCTGAAATATATTGAAGCAAATAAATAAAAAAATTATTAAATGTATTTAATTAAATCATAAAAAAAATATATTGTTCTGGCTTTTTCTCAGTATTGTGTGATATAAACTCAGAATTGCAAGTTATAAAGTCAGAATTGTGAACTATGAACTCTTAATTTTTTACTCTTTTTCTCA
>JAUMHI010000039.1:700988-721853 GCA_032359435.1 Enteromius unitaeniatus | reverse complement strand
CCAGTACAAACATCACAGGGGATTTATAACCATCACGTTTCTCTAGATACTGTTACAAGCTGCACCATAACTTCAAAAACTTATACTTAAAGCCTGCCTTCTGTGAAATACGGAGAATATTGCTATACATTGTAGCAACAAATCCTTTGCCTTTCGGGCTTATTATAGCCACGTTTCTGTCAAACAGAACAAATCTAGGTTTTGATCATTGATCATATCAAACAAAAAAGTAAGTAATAGTATATAATATCCCACTGGTCTAAATTGTGTCTTTTTTATTTCTCCAAATGTCTTCCCAGAAGTTCCTGTGCTGCAATGCGGCAGTGGAGAGAAGCAGGCATCAAACATCTGATCTATGTGTCAGGTGTCAGGCCATCTCTCCTGTGCGCTGTGTGTCCAGTCGATTGTGAGGGAGTCTGTTGTGGATGCTCCTCTGACGCAAACAAACCGTTGCGTTGTAGTGTCTGGTGTCAGGGAAACGCATAGCAACGCAAATGCTGCCTATAAATACATCTCTAAGTCCATCTATGTAAAGCATCTCGGTTATGTATGTAACCCTCGTTCCGTGAGGGAGGGAACGGAGACGTTACATCACTGACTGACATTATGGGATCCCTCCTGCGAGGCCAACCGACTCTGGTTTGGAGAAAACGCCAATGTGAATTGACCAGTGGCTTATGCATGCCTAGCCACTCCCCTGTGTGCAAACCACCATGAGCTCCTGCAACTGACTCCCCAGCGCAGTCCGACCTAGTGTTCCCTTTCAGTCAGTCACTATGATGTTACGTCATGGTGTCTACTGAAACGCTACAACCTGGACTGCGTCACGTAAGAGGCTGTTGCAAATTACTACACAATTACACCTTTTTTACATTTTTGCCTTGCTGAAAAGAAGCAAATGCTGATTAGGTATGTTTTGATTCTAGGAGGCTGGTTTTAGCTGGATTATGCTGGTCACGTGCTGCAAACCAGCAAAATGAGCATCTTAAACCAGCAAAATGAGCATCTTAAACCAGAAAAAAAAACATCTTAAACCAGCAAAAAGATGGGCTAAAAAGCAAAGGACCAGCATTAAAACATACCTAATCAGCATATGCTGTTTTTCTCAGCAGGGCAAAAACCACTTTGTTGGAACCACAACTGTTTCTGAGGAACTACATTGTTTAGTGGAAGAATAATGTTTTGATTAATATCATTACACTTTATTTGCTCTGTTTTATTTTGTTGAACCTTATGAACCTTGTTACAATTAGAATCGGAATATCAAATATTTCATGTTATAGCCACGTTAGTGAATAGTTTGCATAAAAAAGCAAAAACAAAATGTTCCTGCAGAACAGAATTTTACTGTTTATTGGATTTGACTTCCAATTAAATTTTGTGAGTTTTATGGAAGAACGTTTCTGCCACTGAATAAAAAATACAAATATCTCACGAATCCGACTCATTTCTCTAAATTGCAAGTTTACATGTCACAATTCTGCGAAATTTAGATGTAAACTTGCAATTGTGTGGAACATAGTAAAATTTGTGAGATATAATATAATAATATACAGTATATATAATTTCAAGATAGCGCTTGTGAGTTGTAAAGTCAGAATTTCGAGATGTAAAGTCACAATTCTTACTCTATAACTCGCAAAGGTAAATTAATATCCCACAATTTTGAGAAAAAATAGAATTGATAGAATTTTGCATAAGAAGTAAAAAATAAATTTTAAATAAATGTGTAAATTTAAAATAAAAAAATTATTTTAAATAAATGTGTGCCTTTCAAATAGTCACCCACATAAACAGTGGACACATCCGATGGCATTCACTTGCACACAATACACAGTGCAGACGTGGAGCATTAAAAAAGAAAAAGAAAGAAAAGAAAAAAACATTTCCTTCCATTCATTATTGAAAGTTTCAATCGCAACATCTCACACGAGAAAGCTCTTTATGTTAGGCTGGAGACTTTCGACCAAACCCAAACCACTTCAAACAAACAGCACGAGCGAATGGAGAAATAATTAAAGCCAGTCTGCTCTAAATCAACTGCAGACATTCAGTCACAACATAAACTCAAAAACAGTTTGTTTTAAAAGTTTCACTTACCGTAACTGTGTATTCAACTTGAATGCAACAGTTGTTTTGAGTTTTAGAGTTTAAATATAAATCAGAGGAATAATTCAAATAATGTTTTTTAGTTTCACAGGAGTTTATTAAAAATAGTTCTGTCAGCATCTAACAAATATAACATTTTCACGGACATAATTGAAGAATTGACCATCAAACCAATAAACCATCTGAAACTGAATGATTCTCTCATCAAAAAATAAGCACCTGAAATCAGTAATTCACAATTTACGAGATCAAATACATAAAAATCACATAATACTGTCATCTTAAATGCGATTATTAGGTTTTTTTAAGTTACTTCACATAAAGCCATAAATCACTGCTCATTTAAGAGCGTGTTTGTCTGTCCTCATAGTCTGAAATACAAAATAAATTCAATAAAAGAACATATCATCTGGTTTTCCAGCCCATTGTTGTTTATATATCATAATACTAGTGAAATACGTACCATATGTCCACAATAGTGATAGAAAGTATCTAGGTGTCAGAAATATGCTCTCAATGAAGAAGAAATCATTGTTCTTCATTTCCTCATTTTCCTCCCTTTCCTTTATGTCTCAAAGTGTCTCTTTCCATTAATCCACCCGGACAGGAAGCAGCCGTGGATTAATATGGCACTTCCCGTCTCTGGGTTTGCACAGCGGTTACTTGTCTTAATTCTGATGCGTTCGCCTTGGCTTGCATCCCAGCTAACCAAACAGCCCTGCCTGACAGGCAAAAGAGAAAGAGTGCACTTATGAACCACATTAGAGGTCAGCTAGCACTGCATCAGAAACTACTAGAGTTTGAGGTTGAGGATGCTAAAATAAAAATAAAAAATCAAAATAACAAAAGATAGTTCACTCAAAAATGAAAATTCATGTCATCGAAAACTTTCTCTATGCTGCAGAACATAAAAGACAAGATTTTTAAGAATGTTAATAGCCAAACCTTTTCCGTTTCTATTGACTTCCTTTGTATGGCCAAAAAATACAAATTACAATAGAAGTCATTGGATCCTGAAACGGAACATTCTGTAAATTAAAAATTCTGAAAATTCTAATTCAGAAAAAAAAAAAAAAAAAACCCAATAGTTCTTACATACTTCCACTTCTAAAAAATTCTATTAATTCCAGGAGAAGGAAATACATACAGGTTTGGTAATACAGTAAATGACAGAATTTTCATTTTGTTTTCTGATGTATCAAAATAAAGTGAGTTTATGCTTAAAACTGAAAAAAAAATCCATCTGTGCAAACTTAACTCAAAAGGAGAACAACATATTTGTTCTTATCACATCTTGTTTTAAACACAAACTCACTTAATTTTGAAAATTTAATCAATCAAAATCTCAACTTATTTTCAAGTCTTGATTTAGGAATTTTTGGGTGTTTGTTATAAAAAAACAAGACCAAAATAGTTTTTCCCAGTTTCTAGGGAGTTACTATGAAGATGCTAGTTATTTGGTTCTAAGTGCAATCTTAGACACTGCTTTGTTTCCAGGTGTTTTTTTTTGTGTTGCCAGGTTGGTTGCTAAGGTGTACTGTATATTTGTTGGTTTATGGGATGCAAGTCGAATTACAGTATCAATGATCTAAACAAACCTCTAACCCCATGTTTGAGAAGTAGCAATAGGGATGCTTGAGAAAGTAAGAATTGGAACTTGATAGACGTTTTAAGCAGTGCAGCTGCGTCTCGACATCTGGACATATGCAGCTGTGAGTCTGAGATAAACTGTCCCAGTCTCTCATTCTGAGAGTCATTTGTGGAATATGCCATTCGGTTTTCTATGACAGCGTGTGTTTTGTCTGACCCAAATGTGCCACACATGTCCTAAAAAGGGAAGCCAATGCATTTTGATCGCCCCCTGCTGGCTGGCGGCAGTACAAGTCACAAACACCGCTTTCTCAATGTAAACCATTGGAACGTGATCCGAACTAAAAAAATCTCTCAAAGACAGTTGCCATCATTTAAGGTAGCTCTTATCACTCCAATGTATCTTTAAGTGTTTGTGACGGCATCTGTGGGAGTTTAGGCAGGGTTTTTGGATACCATGGCTTTGAGAGAAAGACCAACTTTTTTTACAGTCTATGGTCCAACCTGAGGCAAAAGATCAGGACGTCTTCCAAAACGTGATGCTTTTAATTTGTTTGTCATAAAGGTTTCGGAAATCGTGCTTGTGTCGAATCAGTACAAGTACGTTAGCTAACACTTCCACTTTGGCGGTACATAGGAAAGGAAATCAGAGCTGTGATGTAACTATTAAGGCACATGTGATCCAGACGGAAGGAGGTGGAAATGATTCGTCCATCTTTTTTTACAGTCTATGGTCCGACCTGTCGCAAAGCATCTGGATGTTACATTGACTTGTCCGTACTCGTTCGTACTTGTGTCGAATCAGGCGAAGATGCTCCTCTGATGGGCCACCAGTGCTGTCTGGCTCTCTCGTCTTCTCTCTTTCTTTCTCTCCATCCGCACCTTCCAGCAA
The DNA here is from genome assembly GCA_032359435.1 of Enteromius unitaeniatus. Lineage (NCBI taxonomy): Eukaryota > Metazoa > Chordata > Actinopteri > Cypriniformes > Cyprinidae > Enteromius > Enteromius unitaeniatus. The sequence goes on along the minus strand of JAUMHI010000039.1, from coordinate 717,262 downwards.
ACAGCGCTCAGGGCGAGCAGCAGTACCCCGGCCGAGAGCAGGACCAGTCCGAAGTACGATATGGTGGAGCCGTGAGAGTTGAAGCTGTACGCGACGGCCGTCACCACGATCCCCGCGATCAGGACCACCACCCCGAAGGGCACGGTGCAACGGTAGCAGGACAGCTCTGCTCCGCCGGTGGCCGCCGTCAGCTGCCCCTCGTTGACCAGCGGGATGGTGACGGCCAGCGGCTGCAGTTGAGGGGGCTCGTTGTTGTTGGTTTTCTCTTGCAGGATTCGCTCTGGAGCTCCGGGGATCGTCATGGTGTCTTTCAGCAGCTCGGTGGGCATCGCAGGGTCGAGGGTCAGTGTGTTTTGGGGCATCGGCCGCAGTCTGAGCCGTCTCTATGCTCTACTGTGCCGGTTTCCACACCTGAAGGAAAAGCACAGCAAGTTTGTTCACAGAGCTTTACATGATAAAGAAATAGGGAAAAGAACAACAGCAATAAAACATAGATTTATTGTGTTTTGAAAACCATGTAAAGGTCATCGTTTTCTCAGCCTCGGTTTGTTTCAAACCTGCATGAGTTTCTTTTCTTCTAATGAATACAAAAGAAGATACTTTGAAGAATGTGTCCGTGAACAGTTGATGCCTATTCCATAATATGATGGAAAAATGCTATAAAAAAGTCAGTGGCTACCATCAACTCTTCAGTTACACACATTCGTTAAAATATCATTTTTGAGTGAATTATGCCTTCATGAAAAAGAAACAAAAAAAATAAAAGTCTAATTTTATTATAAAAATAAACTTAATTAAAACTAGTTTTATTTATTTGTTTTATTTTATTCAGCAGCCAAAGTTTTGTTTCTATGGAGTTTCTAGGGTGTTCTGGTGCAATGTTGTTATTGTTAACTAAAAGTAAAATGACAATTTTTTAATTATTATCTATTAAAATCTATAGAAATAAGTAGAAATAATGTAAAATATAAATATTTAAAAAAAGAAATAGCTTAAAAAAACTGAAAATCTATAAACATGCCTTAGAAATTAGCAATTCTACTTGCTTTCATTGGAAAAAAATAAATTCAATAAATAAAGCAGAAATAATTTTTAATTTAAGGTTTAAAATATTAAATAAATAAAAATAATAATACAAATAAAAAAGTTTCAAGAGCACATAAAATTACTGAGGGTCAGGACCACTATCGTCCAAAAAGTTTGGTTTTATGGTATGGTTCTATTCTGTGCAAAAAACTCCCTGTCCATCCATACACCCTTTTATGAATGTGCAGGAAAAGCAGCATTAATACCCCCCACCCCCAGAATTAAGAGAACACAACAAGGCAGACATAATGTACTTAATGATATTTAAGTGCTACATAAGTCAAGATAAAAGAGTCTGATTTAGCAAGGAATATCAGAAAGCCAAGTCCTGACTGTGAAAGGGGGAGTTGGGGATGGAGGAGGGTCATTTGCTCCGGAGCAAGCAGAAAAAAAACTGCTGATTAATACTGAAGTGAGCTTAAATAGGAATGCTGCAATAGGTTTGTATTCCTATAGATAGACGTGTTCAGCTAATGCAAGCTTGACTCATGTGACCTGCCAGAACTAACGCTAACGCTTAATTTATGGTGAAATACATAAACATAAAGAAATATAAAGAAATGAAACCTAATTCTAAAGATAAAAAAATACTGTAATAATAACATTAAAATAACCCTACCGGAGTATTTGCGAAGGCCTGCATTTTGCATGCTAAGGGTACTCTAGGTAGTTTCTAGGGAGTTGCTAATGTTTTCTGTTTGTGACTGCTGTGTGTGTGTTGCTAGGCTGATTGATTCTTTGTTTATGGGATGCATGAAGAGCTACACACTGATGTTTAAAAGTGCTTGCAATCTAAACAAACCTTCATCCTGATGTTTGAGAAGTTTATTGATAGCGACGCACGAGTGAGTAAACGCTAGCACTTTAAAGTTGTTTTGGTTCTCAGACGGGAAGAGCCCCCCGGATCTGCTTTTGGAGCGCAGACGCAGGCTGAGCAGCGTCTGAATGACGCAGAGAGAGCTGCCACATTCCCTGGAGAGCTCGCCGTATGACATTACAGACCGGCCCGTGAAACACGAGCGCCATATAAATTAACGGCCATGTCTCAAGGGGCTTTTTCTAAAGAGGGTCAGCAGATCTGCCAAACACCCGCGACTCTCCTCGCTCTAAACGATACACATTACAGCTGGCCTGGATTTCAACCCTCATGTGCTGTTTAGAATCACCTCAATACTTTTCTATTTAGATCTTCTTTAGTGACCCGGTGCACTGAGAACATCATATGATTAAGACACAGTAACACGTTTTTGCACTAGTTCAACTCACTAAATCCATTTAACCTGTTTTAACTTTTTAAGTAATGCAATAATAATATAATTATTAAACATACAGTTAAACAAATCTAAATAGATGGACAGACTCATATTATAATTCACAGTCCAAATACAACTACATTTGAAGAATGAGTGTGGCTTATAGCCTATATTTAGGAGTTTATATTTCTTATATATTAGTTTATAATATTACTGAAGTGACTTTATATGTTAAAATATCTGTTTTCAATCAGTATTCAATATTAGTTTTAATGTGCTGCTGTGAATACACACACACACACACACACACACATATATATATATATATATATATATATTCACTCACTCAAGACAGCTCACATTTTCTGAAATAGCGTTTTTTTGTAAGAAAAAACAATAATCATCATTTTATTTATGCTTTTTTACAGTGTATGTCAGAGCATGCATGCATGAAGGCTCAGAAACGTGCAGCACCCTTACCTATACTTTAATTCAGTAACTTAAATCCTGAATGTGTGTGTAAAATAAAGTGTGGTGCGTGCATGAAGGTAATCTGAGAGCGGGGTCAAGTCGCTCACCTCACATGTGTTTTCCATCCTGCCCTCCAAAGATCCTATTCAGCAAACCAAAGACGCAAAAGTCCCGTTATACTCCAAGCACAGTGTGCTGGTGAAGTTCTCCTGTGAGAGACTGACTCTGTGTGTGTGGGGCTCTCATTCACTAGATGAGTGTCTGTGTTTCTCCTCCTCCATGTGAACTAACACTGCTTCAGTATCCAGGGGGAGGAGTGTAAACGGCAAGTGTGACCACTTCATGGAGTCTTTTGTATACTATATAATCTGCTTTTGTGATACGCTGATGGCTGGTCATAAAATAAAGGATATTGAGAGGTGTATAAGGGTATCAGTCATTTTGGTTAAAATAATAGCTGTTCCAAATATGAAAATAATGCTGATTACAAAAAACATGCTGGCAGTTTATTCACCCTCATATGTTTCTGTGTCAGAATATATTTGGAGAAATGTAGCATTTCATCACTTGTTCATCAATGGATGCTCTGCGGTGAATGGGTGCCGTCAGAATGAGACGAATCAAAACATCCACACCACTCCGGTCCATCAGTTAATGACATGTGAAAGGAAAAAATGTGTGTTTGTAAGAAACAAATCCATTATTAAGACATTTTTAACCTTCAAACTGTTGCTGAACTCTCAGATTTTCTCTGCACAGATCAAGCAAAAATAAATATTTGGGTGGATTTTCACGTGAGATGACAGCATAAAATTGATTCTTTTACTAGAGGAAGCATTGTTATAGATTACAGACAGTTAAAACAGACACAGCGTGTACGTCACAAGGCGTTTCTCCAAATCTGAATAAAGAATGAGTACATTTTTAGCAGATACATTTTTTTTTGGTGAACTACTCCTTTAAAGTACACAAATAACACTACTACATATAAGTATATTGAGTTTATTATGTTTGATCTAAATGATTTAAAGCTTAGTTTTATGTTTGTGTATGTTTTAGTTGCATGTCTAGCACTTGTTCCTCCTTTGTTTTAAATGTTTTAAAAGCTTGCCAAAATGAAGATGTTTGTACATTATCCTGGTATAGATATTAATACAATACCATTTATATAGAAGATTTTTTTCAGCGCATTATACATGTATTTAAAAATAAATGAAAATGATTACCATTTAAAAGTGCATATAGGCAATAATTAGCACGATCAAGTTTTATTCATAAAATGTACATGATAGGTACAGGACACTCTGGATATTTGAATATATTTGAATGTGTTTGTGGCTTACCTTCTGCTCTCAAACACACGCATGTGAGACTCGAGCATCAAGTGTGTTTTTCTTCTTCTTTTTTTCTTGTAACGTGATACAGGGTGTTGTCTGCAGTCTTCCTTCCCGGAGGAAATCTTTCCTTAAACGCACCACACGGTGACGGCCATCGCTCTGGTCTCTGTGGCGGACAGCACAGGCCGCAGAGAGTTTCGTCATTTTAGCTGCAAGTTCTGAAAATGATTGAGCTGATGTGATACAGCCATGATCGGAGGAAGATGGTTCTTTAGTTTAAGCGTTTTGACTGTATGATGTACTTGAGTTGATATATGGTTCAGCTTCTTTGGAGATTCAGCAATATATTGTGACATGCTGTCCATTTCTGATGCATTTGATAGGCTTGGTATGAATCTGGTGAAGTATAAATATTTGAGCCGGTCTGCCGGTATCGAGTATCATCTGGCAACAAAGGTTACAGTATAGAGTTACTAACAGATGCTCATACACTGTAAGACAAATGTCTCCTTTCCCTGTGTCTGTGTTCTGATCGTCTCTGTCAGGGGTTTATTTTGAGATAATGACTGCCTGGCTTTACATTATCTCATGTGTGCATGCATTTATATATATAAAGATGTTCATTAAAATAATTGAGAAAAATTTATACAACCATAAATTAAATGAAATATGAAATTATATTTAAAAAAATCTAAAATAAAAAATAAATAAATACATTTCATTAAGTATTGTTTATATATTTTGAAATTATGACTGGTTGACTGTACAATATGATTGACATTAATAGATTATAAATTAATTATAAATAGTGGATGCATTTATATTTAGGTTCACAAAATTACATCTAACAAACAAAAAAAAGTGTAAAAGTAAAACCACATCAAATATAATCAAATAAAATAAAAATAAATATAAACTGTTGATTAATAACAGGCTGTATAGCTGAAGCTAATTTATATTTGATGAGTTTATTCTGTCGCTGTCAGTGTTTATTTAGTTTATTTTGATTATGACTGCTTGTTGTACAAAATAAATGAATTAAAATATATAAATCCATACAAAATAGCTGTTATAACACATGATGCCTTCTTCGCTCACACTATCTCTGGAAGAGCACGTGGCGCACGGTCAGCTGAGCTCTGACGTCAGCAGCGCCGGCGGTCGGTCACATGACTCTGGTGGAAGCGGCAGCATGGCTCTGCTCTTCAGCGAAGAGGAGATCCAGCGGGCCTGGACCGAGCTGGACGAGCCGCAGCTCGACGGAGGATGGGAGCTCTTCACCGAGTCCATGAACGTCAAAATATACCGACTCTACAACAAGGTGAATGTAGGACTATGACGCGACGCGCATGCGCTGTCAAAACAATGCAGCAAAGCGATCTGTCTTCAGCTTCACAACACATTACAGCCTATGGAAGTGCTTGTTTTTGCTCGAATGTGATTGGTTTTTGATTTTTACTGCTGCACAACATGCCCAAAGGAAGTGCATTGTTCTACATAATGTAAGTTGCGTACATAATTATAACATAATGATGATAAAGATGAGTATGCATTGCACAAAAGCATGCACAAAAAGTGTTGAATTAAAATATATGGAAAATATAACTAATTTAAGAATAATATAATATAATATAATATAAAAATATAAAATATCTAATTTAAGAATATTAATAACAATCTCAATTACACTAAACATAAGCGGAAAATAAAATGCATAATAGATGAGATCAGGACTAGTTGTCATGTAATTAATTAATATATCTTTGAATGTCCAAATACACAGTTGTTTTCTCAAGCAGCTGATTTAAATCAACATGCACATCTAGTTCACAGTCATTTTAACAATTCTGTCCTTTTAAATAATATTTTGTAATGGTTTTTGTTTGTTTCCCCGACAGATATTCAGTGGAGTTGATGTATGTATACGAGCACATGCAATCTCTTATAAATTCACCGGTTTCATAAAACACTTGAGCTATGTGGCATTTCAAAGTTGTGTCGCTGCGGATGAAATGACTTCAGATCCACAGGTTTTAATGGTTTCTAAGTGAAAAATAACATGCAAAAGCAAGCGTGACTGATGCGTTCAAGAGAATCTGTCCGTGTGCATCCAGCAGCAGCACACACATGGGTCCCGTACATCATCCGGTACAGGCCCTGGCTGTGATCTGGGCCGTGTTTGTGATGCGTTTGTCTTTAATGTCATGTTCAACAGGAAACGGGTCTGTACGAGTACAAAGTGTTCGGTTCTCTGGCCAGCTGCGCTCCAGATCTCTGCGCAGATGTTTACATGGATCTCAACTACAGGAGACAGTGGGACTCGTATGTCAAAGGTAATCATGAATGGGACTCGTTGGTCTTTTTCAGCCGCACATGCGCACTTCACAAGATCTAGAACTAGAGTTATGTGTATTTAAATGTTTATTAGTCCTGCAAAGATTAGTGGAAATGTGTATTTGCTGAATGATCATATCATAAAGTTTGCTTTTCTATTACTAACAGTATCAAGGCATTTATTATAATAGTTTTTGGATGCATTCCTGTTCTAACTAATTATTAGATTAGGGCTGTGCGATATATATCGAACGATATATTATGAGCATCTCATCAGTAAAGCTGGTTCTTTGATTAGCAGTAAAAACAAATCAGACAAATGAATTGGCCGATGTGGATACTTGGAATTTATCAAATATCGGCCAATAAGTGTATATATATATATATATATATATATATATTGGTCAACCACTAATCAAAAGTAACTGTAGTCTGATTATAGTCAGTATTTCACCATGCAATATATATTTAGATTACATGTACCTGTTACTAGATTACATGTAATCGGCTACTATCAAGCACTGCCGTCATTACATTAAACTTCAGCCTCAGACTGATGTTAGCTTGAACCTCAATATGACCTGTAAAGCAGGTTTAGACAGATTCCTGAAGTTGTGAATCATCATTACAGAGATTAAAGTTAATACACCCATTTCTAGCCAGACAGCTCAACAGGGTTTTGTTTTTTGCGCTTGTACTGGTGTTCAGAATTTCCACATTTGGCTTCATGGACCTCAAACAAACTATCACTCGCCTAAAATGCATCATAGGACTTTTATTTTGGTTCTCTTTTAATGTTGATGTTATATTTTGAAGTTCCTCCTGTTGCTGGTGGTCAGATTCATTCAGATATGCAGGTAAATGCACGTATACGTCCCGTAGTTTAGTGTTTAGATTGATCCGGTGCTGTGTTTATTCAGTAGTTAGTAGTTATGAGTGTAGATTGTGCTAGTGATGGGGTTTATACAGTGTAACCACACAGGCCTGTATATATGGAGTCTCTCAGTGAACAGATCCAAAATCAGATCCATAGGTCTGTATGAGGTCAAGCAGAAACTGACCCTGGATCAGGTTTCTGTCCAATGATCAGGTTTGTACTTTGAAACATTTTGATGTAGAGCACCAACTCCATGCTTAAAGTGGCCTACATACCATGTGTAGCATTTTAGTATGCTGCTTTCTCCTGAAGTTCAGGCATACTCTTACAATACAGCCATAATTTACTCATTTATTATTAACTACTCTCTCTCTCTGACCCATGATACTTACAATGCCTACAAAACCTGCAGATTTCCAGTTTTGTTATAAATAGCTACTACCTGATTTTTTTGCAAACATTCATGTAACTTTTATAAACTTTGACTTTATTTGTGAAATGTGGACCTTTTTTGCAATTGTTTTGAGGACATCATAGTTTATTAAGTTGGCTTGAGAAAGCATCTACTACTGATCTACTACTTAAACTTATCATTATTATTATTCTGAGACTAAAATTTCTAACACTAACTCCTCCTAGAGCTTTAACTCTACAAACTCCAAATTTGGCCCAGATCTTCAGACTGATCTCACGGGGTGTGCTATATCTTTTCAGACTGATCCGACTTACGGTTTTCCTAAAAATGAAGATTAAAAATCATAAAACTCCCATAGACTCCCATTCACGGAATGTTCAGATGAGCCAAGACTCCAAATGTCAAAATTCAAATCTAAACACCTGCAGCCAATCAGACTCAATCAGACTTCCCTTCTATGTACTATTTCTAAGCATTTAAAGCATTCACTCTATCTACTACTATTTCTAATTTATCTAAATCATGCTAGCCACATGCTAATCATGCTAGTATCTTGCTAATCATACAAAGATCATATTATTAACTTGCTATTCATGCTAGAAACATGCTATTAACTTGCTAATCATGCTAGAATTATGCTAGTAACTTGTTAAGCATGCTAGAAACAAGCTAGTAACATGCTAATCATGCTAGCAACTAGTAACTGTTTAAACTTTTTTAACTGAAACTATTTTAACCTTTTCAAATTTTTTTTTACTTTTAGCCACAGCTTTCTCAAGCCAACTTAAAGTTTGTCTCGGCAAACTTTTTTATCTAGTTTGTTATGCCATTTTATGTTCATGTTGGCTTTTTGGTATCATTGAGATACTATTACAGTTTTTTATTTTCATATTAACACTACTAACTAGTTTTTATTTTTCTATTATTCAATTTTTTTATTTTCCATATGTTTTAATTTTTGTTTTAAAGTTTTGTCATTTTTTTGTAATAGTTTTTTGTGTCTTCAGTATTATATATATATATATATATATATAATAATAAATACAGTGGGATGCGTAAGTTTGGGCAGCCTTGCTAATCTTCATGATTTCCTCTGTATAAATCGTTGGTTGTTACAATGAAAAATCTCTGTTAAATATATCTTATAGGAGACACACACAGTGACCATTTGAGTAGTGAAACCAAGTTTATAGGATTTACAGAAAGTGTGCAATAATTGTTTAAACAAAATTAGGCGGGTGCATAAGTTTGGGCTCCACAAAAAAGAAATGAACTCAATATTTCGTAGATCCTCCTTTTGCAGAAACAACAGCCTCTAAACACTTCCTATAGCTTGCCCTGAGAGTCTGGATTCTGGTTGAAGGTATTTTGGACCATTCCACATTACAAAACATCTCTAGTTCATTCAGGTTTGATGGCTTCTGAGCATGGACAGCTCTCTTTAACTCACACCACAGATTTTCAATAATATTCAGGTCTGGGGAATGAGACGGCTATTCTAGAACGTTGTACTTGGGCCTCTGCAAGAATGCCTTAGTAGAATTTGAGCAGTGTTTAGGGCCGTTGTCTTGGTGAAAGATCCAGCCTTGGCGCAGTTTCAGCTTTGATCCCTGGACACTGGTCTCCAGAATCTGCTGATATTGAGTGGAATCCATGCGTCCCTCAACTTTGACAAGATTCCCAGTCCCTGCACTGTCCACACAGCCCCACAGCATGATGGACCCACCACCATATTTTACTGTAGATAGCAGGCGTATTTCTTATTCCAAAATGAAGCTGGCTTGTCCAAATGTGCTTTAGCATACCTCAAGCGGCTCTTTTTGTGCTGTGGGCATAGAAAAGACTTCCTCTGCATCACTCTCGCATACAGCATCTCCTTGTGTAAAGTGCGCCGAATAGTTGAACGATGGACAGTGACTCCATCTGCAGTAAGATGATGTTGTAGGTCTTTGGTGCTGGTCTGACTCTCTTCACTTCTGTTTATCTGAGATTGTTCTTGGTCTGCCACTTCAAGCCTTAACTTAAACTGCGCCTGTGGTCTACCATTTCCTCAATATGTTCCTAACTGTGGAAACAGACAGCTGAAATCTCTGAGCCAGCTTTCTGTGTCCTTCCCCTAAACCATGATCGTGAACAGTCTTTGTTTTCAGGTCATTTGAGAGATCTTTTGAGACCCCCATGTTGCTACTCTTCAGAGAATATTCAAAAAGGAGGGAAACTTACAATTTCCCCCCTAAACTACTCTTTCTCATAATTGGATTCACCTATGTATGGAGGTCAGGGGTCACTGAGCTTACCAAGCAAATTTGAGTTCCAATAATTAGTTCTAAAGGTTTTGGAATCAATAAAATGACAATGGTGCCCAAACATATGCACCCGCCTAATTTTGTTTAAACAATTATTGCACACTTTCTGTAAATCTTATAAACTTTGTTTCACTTCTCAAATATCACTGTGTGTGTCTCCTATAAGATATAGTTAACTGAAAACAAAAATTTATCACAACAACCAACAATTTAACAAGGTTGCCCAAACTTATGAATCCCACTGTATATATAATGCGTTACTTCGCGTTACTTCCCATATTCGGGCGGGACTAGTTTTCTAAACTACTGTACGTGTGAATTTCGATTCTTATCACTACTTATCACTATAGTATATTATACACTATATATATACAGTAGTCAACATTCAAAGTGGATCAAAACCTTTCATCAAAGACAAGAATTGGTATTGTTTTTGATTTTAGGTCAACTTTGATTTAAAGGTCCACTTGGAATGTTGACTACGGTGTATATATATATATATATATATATAGGCTTGGACAACATCATATGTGACCCCTTTAATGTTTGAAATCATTATGGAGCTGAATTTGTTCTCTCTGGATCTGGGATCTATTAACAATCATGATAATCACCGGTCCATGGTTGTGCTCTGGTTCGAAACCTGAGATGTGTTTTCGCTGTCCAGAAGATCTGCTCTACATCACCAACATCTCAATCTCCATCTCCGTGCTGCACTGTGTGTTTCAACAAGCCTGTTTCATCATCCTGGACTTGTTTTGTAGTTGCATGACAGTGCGTTTGTTGAGAAGCTGTTTAATGTAATCGCTTGTTAAGATGTGACGTGGTTGGGTGGTGTGTTTCCCGCAAACACCAGTGGAGCGTGAACGTGTGCGTGTGGGTGGAGTGGTGTTTTATTAGAAACACATCTCTGGCTCCAGACGAGCTGATCTCTGGAGAAGAGCCTCTGCAGTCCTGATGGATGTGCTCTTTTCCTGTGGGTGTTTGTGACATAACTCCCCAGAAATCCCACCCAAACCCTGCTTTATACACATGAAGCGACCTCCAGCTCTCCATTTCATTTTTTTGTGCGCTCTGGTGTCATTGTTTTCTTCAAATGAATGCTTTCTTTTCGCCGTTTTCTTCAGACTGCAGGAGACGTCAAGTTTAACAAGTCTCTCTTCTGTGTAGTTTCGGCTCTTGCTTTGTCTTTTAATGGCTGGCGTGAATATTGTGTCGGACCAATATTCAGTGTTTAAATGTGGTTTGTGTTAAATCAGTCAAGAACCGTTTGTGATTATAATCACACGTAAACGCCTTCGCCTCCACCCTTGTTTGCTGAATACATCATGGTTTTCACACTAGATACGCCCGTGAACCGTTCAGACCTGAAACAAACCGCCTGTTGAGAAACTATTATAGTGTTTATTACTACTTTCAACACATTTTCATTATTTCTTCTTGTTAAAGTTTTAGTAATTTTTGGCGACTAGCTAAAATGCAATGTTTTTTATTTCTAATAGTTTTTTAGAAACTAGCTAAAATAAAATGTTTTCTTTTTTAATATTTGTTTTATTTGTATTTCTTCCAGTTAATTTTAAGTTTACTAAAGTTGTGTGTGCTTTCTTTTAATGTCCTTGTAGTTTTTGTGTTTTATTTATTTATTTGTTTGTTAGTTTAGTAAATTAAGTTAAACTAAATTAAAATGAGAAATATTGCAATTGGCAAAAATATTTTATTTCTGAAAGATTTGTATTGTTTTCTGTTTCAATTTTAGTGGTGCTGTTTATCGTGTTTATTTTTTCTTCATATTGTTTTATATAAAATCTTGTTTTCATTCATTTTTATCAATTTTCAATCAATCATTAATCAATTTTATTTTTAGAAATTAGTATTAGTTAATTATTGTAGCCCATCAAGTTGAAATATGTTTAATTTTACAGTTTCAGTATTTTTTTAATTAAAATAATAAAACAAATATATTAAAGTGCCTCTATTATGTTTTTGGGAGTCCCAAAAACAGGTTGACATGCATGCAAGATCAAAATACACTTTTATTGTCTTATAATATGCTTTTTTACCTTATTTGCTGAATTATAAAACTGCAGGATGTTTTCATTGACTTAGAGCGGTGTTACACATTACTGCACGAAAGCTCATGTTCAAAAATCCATAACAGGGCCACTTTAAATATTAGTTTTTGAACTCAAGCGTTTCATAATGTGGAGCTGCTTTAGCACCGATGTGATTTTTGTGACGCCCAGCATTTAGATTCAAAGGCATTTGTCCTGATAGCCTCCAGTCTTCTGGAAAGATGTTTAGAAGTTGGACCTGGTCATTGGAAGGGAATTGCTCCCAGAAGAGGAAGAGTTCAGTAGAGGTTCAGGCTTGGGTTTAATGCAGGTCAGCTGGACATCTCTCTGTGTCACGCTGAAAGAGTCCTTGGCACAAAACTGGAAGCACACAGTGTCTCTAAAATGACATTTAATAGGCTTGCATTAAGATTCATCCACACTACTAGACACACATATTTCCCTCCTTGTAGTTAAATATTTTTATTATATTTACTTTGTTTTGTAGTTATATTTTGTTTCTTTAAAATGCAATTATATTGTGACGTGCCATCAATCACTGTCTCATCTTTCACTTGTGTGTGTGTGTGTGTGTGTGTGTGTGTGTTGTCCTCAGAGCTGCATGAGAAGGACTACGGCGGACAGAAAGCCATATACTGGGAAGTGAAATATCCATTACCTCTGTCCAACAGGGATGTATCCTGCAAACACACTTCATGCTCCCACAAAAACTGTGTGTATGCATATGATATACTCATAACATCCCTCCATTATAATACTATTGGCTATGTATATAATACTATGGGAATACTATATACATTTCATTTAAAAAGTGTAATAAATAAGTATTATATTACATCTTGTATTAAAAATCTATTTCAAATCGACCTCAAATAGAAATGTAATACATTTTATATTCCATTTAGGTAAGTCAGTCAGATTAATTTCAGTAAATTTTAAATCTTTTTGAAAATCTAAATTTAAAGCTTAAATCGACCCCAAATACAAAAGTAGAAATCATAACAGCTGGCTTTCTCTGTTGTCTCCATCCATGAGGCTCAGAAACACAAGTGTGTGTGTTGCAGTGTTTCTGGAAGAGTTTCTGAAGCCGTTGTAAGCGTGTTAGCTCTTAACTCTCTTCAGTATGTGTATGTGCGGGAGCGCCGGGATCTGGACGTGGGAGGACGTAAGATCTGTGTGGTTTTAGCCAAGAGCTCATCTGTGTCTCAGTGTCCGGAGAAGAAGGGTGTGATCCGGGTCAAAGACTACAAACAGAGTCTGGCCATGGAGAGCGACGGCTCCGGTGGCACCAAAGGTACAAACACATCTATAATGAGCTTACAATTGTTCTAATGTTAAGTTTGTTTGTTTTTTTTTATATGTATTTTAATGCATTTTATTTTAGATTAAACAGTACATATATTTAGAATTCTTTACATATATGTGTATGTGTACAGTATATGTAATATTGTGTTCCTATGATCCTTTAGACTGCCCTGAGGTAGTTTTTTTCTGAGAGACTCATCTGTGTTTTAGATCAAGTCTGTAATGATGATAATGTTTGTTCTGAATCATATTGCAGTGTTTATGAACTACTTTGACAATCCTGGCGGGATGATCCCGGCGTGGCTGGTGAACTGGGCAGCGAAGGTGAGTGCTGTAGAGTTCTGGAGTAATCACAGATGACCAGGTGAGGTGCTGACGGGTGTGTTTTATCTCAGACGGGCGTCCCTGGCTTTCTCACCGACATGAAGAAGGCCTGCAGTAACTACGGCAGCTACTGCAGCAACAGCAAGTGATGCACCTTCCTCGACTTCTGTTTCCTGTCAGGAGGGCATTCTGGGTAGAGTTTCTGCTGTCTCTGTGGTGAAAACGTGCCTGCAGTCCTTCATTTTTGTTCTTTGTTGTCTTAACTATCCAGTTGTCTGTTAAATAACTGAATGACACCAGCCCCCTAGTTAAACTCCAGCCGGAAATTAGAGCCAATTGGAGATTGGAAAATATGTTTAATTTTATAATGATTCATCAAAGCACTTTCATTGATTATTATTTGTGAATGTATGAAATTATTAATTGTTATATATCAGATGCACAAAATCAATCAAGTCTTAGTGTAAACTCACCAAGTCTGCATTCATTTGATCAAAAATACAGTACACATGGTAGAATTCTGAATTATTATTATTATTATTATTATTACAATTTAAATGAACAGTTTTCTGCGTATATGTGCAAAATGTAATTTATTCCTGTGACCAAAGCTGAAATTTCAGCATGATTACTCCAATTTGATCCGTTGCTCAGTTATTATTAGCATTCAGTTATCAATAATTGTTCGTATTATCAATGTTGCAAACAGTTTTGGTTGCATAATATTTTGTGCGCACACTTTTTTATTAATAGAAAGTTCAAAAGCATGAACATCTCTTCTAACGTTAAAAAATGTATTTACTGTCGCTTTTAATCAGCGATGCTTCCTTGCTTAAAAGTATTCTAATATTAATAGTAATGTTTCTTGAGCAGCAAGTCAGCATATGAAACTGAAAATTCAGCTTTGATCGCAGAAATATATTACATTTCTACATATTTTTACTTAAAACACACTTTTATAAGAAATTATAAAAAAAAAAAAAAAAAAAATTTAAATAAAAAAAAAAATTATAATCAAATTATAACAACATTTGACCATTTTTACTGTAGTTTAGATCAAATGAATGCTGGCTTGGTGAACAGTAATGTAATACTACCATTATAGATTTGTTATATTGATTTATAGATACACCCACCCCCCCCAACAACTGAACACAATCGTGCACTTACTGTATATTTTATAAGAAGTTTTAGCATGTACTGGTGCTAAATGAAACCCTTCCCATGAGCCTCTGCAGATAGGCGCGATGTTTTGTAGTGATCCAGCGCCCTCTGCTGGTGGATTTAAGTGCTCACCAAGACACTAAAGTTCACACTGATTTTTTTTTTAACGGTTGATACCATTTTTAAGAGGTAACCTGCTGTACACTGGGAAGTGTAGTTATATTTCTGATACTTAAACAGAAATCTGTGAATGCTGATCATGCATGAAGAGCATTCAAGACAATTACTAGAAAACAGACGTAAGACTGCTGTATATTGATTAATATTTGCATGGAATGTTATGCCTACTTTCACGTCTGAAATCAAAATTGTGTGCTGTTTACATGTTAATGCTGAGTGCAGAAAAAAAATTGGCTGATATGCAATTATAATCAAGACTATTAAATGTCAGATTTGTGCAGTTTAGATGAAAAATGAAAATGAACACAACTGAATGTTAAGGTGGATAAATGATGTGTGTGATACTGTAAAAGCAGTTTAAAAAGCACTTTGATTCAACCCAAGCTGTTAATGTCTGCTGGTGTTTTGTTAGTATATAGAGATCACATTGATAGGAAATGAAGTGACATTGTCTTTGACTCTATGTTGACACTCTGTAGTTTCTTTTGGTGGTGTTTTCCTCTTTTTCAGCTTTTTTGTTTCTTCTTCTTTTGACATCTCTACCTCTTAAACTCACAGTGCTGAAAATTAAAAACAAAAAAATTCTGTACGTTCTTCCTCAATCTCTTCATTATTGCAAATATTTTATTGCAATAAACTGGTGTTCTGCCTTTGAATGCTGTGGGACAATGTTGTTTTTCTTTAGTTGTGTTTCACATGAAATGTGTTAAAAGCCGCATTTAAAATGCCTTAGCAGCCACACAAACACCTGAAATACCTTAGAAACTGCATAGCAATGCCCTAGCAGCCACACAAACATCTGAAATACCATAGCAACTGCATAACAGGGACCTATCAGCCACACAAACACCTGAAATACCATAGCAATTGCATAGTAATGCCCTAGCAACTGTGCAAACACCTGGAATATCTTAACAACTGCATAGTAATCCCCTAGCAACCACACAAACGCCTGAAATACTTTAGAAACTGCATAGCAATGCCCTAGCAACCATGCAAACACCTGAAATATCTTAACAACTGCATAGTAATCCCTTAGCAGCAAAACAAACACCTGAAATAGCTTAGCAACTGCATAGCAATGCCCTAGCAGCCACACAAACACCTGAAATACCTTAGCAACTGCATAGCAATGCCCTAGCAACCGTGC
>JAUMHI010000039.1:672903-694450 GCA_032359435.1 Enteromius unitaeniatus | reverse complement strand
CTGCGCCACCTGGCGGTAGTTTCGTGAACATCTTTAACACGCGATTAAATCTAGGGCCCCGGGGGCCGACGGTAATAGTCATTTTGGTTTTCCACCTACTGTACAGTTGAGTTATAGTTAGAAAAGAAAATGAATAGAATAAACTGAATACTAGGATATACGTTTCTTGTGCCTGGCTGTCTTGGTATTGGGCCTGCAAAGGTTTTTACCTAAATCTAATCTAAAACGTAATTTTTGAAAACGCTGCAGGCAATGTTTTAGTTTGAATACTCTGGCGTTGCGTTTCAGTTTTAACCATCTCAAATGGAGCAAAATGGAGACTTTTATGAAAATTATGGCGTGGTTGCTAATATTCTCTCTGCGTATCCTTGACGACTATGTAAACAACGACATCATGAACGTTATATCTAGTTTATATCTTGCAGACTCTTTTTATACAGAACACAATTTTACAGTTTATTTGTTTTATTATATGGTGGAAATGGGCTTCCATAGTTAATGCGATGACTAGATGAATGTAATTATTTTCTGGTTTAATGAACAAACAGTTGGTGGCAGCCATTGACTTCCATAGTATGAAAAAAAATGCTGTAAGTCAGTGGCTACCATCAACTGTTCGGTCACCAACATTCATCAAAATATCATCTTTTGCATTCAACAGAAGAAATAAACTCATAGAAGTTTGGAGTATGAGTAAATGATACTTTCATTTCATGGCTGAACTGTCTTTGATGTACTGAATGTAGCTCCAGTGTTGAAGTTGTTGGAGAGCGAGGGTGGGCAGTAGCGGCTCCGACTGTAAACAGCTCTGTGTGGCTGTTTGTTATTGAGTGACTGCGGTTGGAGCCGACAGTAAAGCTGTCTGTGAACTCAACTGGAATTCAATAAACTGTCCGGCAGCTAGTAAAGCCCCGTGCCGGACCCTGATGCACCGTGACCAACCTCCAACCGCTTCACCAATACACCCATAAACCCAAGGAGCAGGTTAAGCCCTGTCCTGCCGCCCTTATTTATCAAGCGTCTTAGACAAGATCAACCGATCTGGGTCCCTGCCTCAGATGCCTTATAAACTCCTCTCAGATCATTTACACACGGCTTTCAAAGACAAACAAACCACGTCTGCATGGAGCTATTCACAATAATCATTCTGTAGCTCAACTGAGACACATGGACGGCCAATTAATGGCCAAAGCATGCTAATTAACCGAGCAAACAAACATCTGAAGACGTCTGTCCACAGTAAATAATGGAGAGGATTGAAGTTAATGTTATTCAGTGATTGATCATTTAGCTGAAGTACTTTGCTTGATTGTAGTCACTGATAAATGTCACATGAATGGTTCCTGGATGCTGATTGGTGAAAAACAGCATTCCACTCATTTTAAAATATACAATATAGCAAATTATAGCAGCACCATATATATATGTAGTAGTTAATTAAATACGTGCATACACACAAAAATGTTTAAATGCATTTTGAAAAAAAAAATAATTGAAAATATAATATAATAATATAAATATATATAATATAATATATAATATAAAATAATAAATTCAAATGTATATGTGCACACACACGCACACACACACACATATATATATATCAACTACTTAAATATTACAGCTTGTTTTAAGATTTAGATGACTTACGGTCGTTTATTGAGTGTTATCATTCAGATGTAACGCTTTCAGAGCACAGCCTTTAATAACTTCCTTCTCGAGTGGTAGTTGTTTTCTGTAGGTCTAATGATCTGTAAGATTATGTCTGTAATGTGTTTGACCATAAATAGATGTGCGTGAGTTCTACTTGAGATGTGCAACACAGTCTCACTCCAACTCATCATATTTTGACGCTTGGTCAAACAAATGTTTGCAGTCGCTTTTTGAGGCTCAAGGTACCCCTTTTCAGTCACTTTTTGACGTGAAGGGTCCTCCATTGTTTTCAGTTGTTTGACTTAATGTAATAGTTATATGCATGCATTATAGAATTTTTTACTTTTATTGCCCCTAACCTAAACCTACCGTCCTCTAAACAATATAAACACACACATATGCAGTCACAGGTATTTATTGCACAAACTAATCATAAACAAGCAGAATAAATACATTACAAACAAGTCGTTTCACGTGCTGCCATCTCATTCAGAAAACGTACTTCAGTCCCGTAGAATGACTCAATCGATCACAAGATACACAAGAGCCATAAGATACACATTTCACATCCAACGTTGACAAAGATTCTTGATTTTTTAAAATATTTTAGCCTTTTTTTTGTTTGTAAGTGACTGCCATCATTTTCTGATGTTTTTTGTCTTTGCTCTCAGAAATTTTAAAATGTAATAAATGTTTTTGATGAAAGCTGAATTTCCATTTTATTATTTTTAAATAATAATGATAAATTGCAAAAAATATTTTTTGTCAAAATTAATTTGCAATATTTTTTGTATGATGTATAATTGGCTAATATAATGCAATTTTTATATATGCAAAATAAATAATTTATTTTTAAAAATTATACATTAGATTTCTATTTTTTTATATAAAACATTTTAAAGTATTTAACATATAGCATAATACATTATAACTCTGTCTTAAGTATTTTTATTTTATTAACATATTTAATAATTATTTTATAAAAAGGCTTAAATGTTAATATAAAGCAATTTTAATACATTTGACAGTTTACTTTTTTTTTAAATAACACGTAACACAAATAATTCATTATTATGTAATTTTTAAACTTTTTTATTTTCATATTATTCATTTCTAAATGTATAATATTTAATGCATTTTCCTCATCATTACACCCCACTTGAGTGTCACGTAATCCTTCACAATTCATTATAGTACGCTGCTTTTCTGCTTAAGACACATTTCTGATTATTATCAATGTTGAAAACAGTTGTGCTTATATTTTGTGGAAACTGTGACACATTTCATTTTGCAGGGTTCTCCAATGGATAGAAAGACCAGAGCAGCATTTTAAGTGTTGCCACCTATGATCCATTTAATGCTAAATACAAACTTTTGAACAGCTTGCTCCAACGCAATTTCAATTACAAATTTACCAACGCAGAAAAATGACATTTCCATCATTGCAATTTCATGCATAAAGTAACACTGTGAGAGTTTGACTTAAAAGCACCTTACACCCCATCATTTCACAAACCCATCCAGCCAAACATTTGCCAAATATCTGCAGATTTATCTTGATTCTCCTGAGAGGCGAGAAATGGGCCGGTTATTATTATTTTTAGGAGTGTGAGCCTGGCTCCTCGTCTCTGCTACCATCTCTGCTGTCTTTTCATCAGGGGTCGTCTGCTGTTTCTCTGGGTCATTTACATGCCAGTATTAGTCTTAGCGGAGCCTGCCGCTTTCTTGGCTCCCGGAGGTCGTTTATTAAAATCGTAAGGCGACAAAATGCTGCGGTCGTATTCTTCAATGTCATTTTCACACAAAACAAGGGGCCGGTTTGATCTTGTGAGCTCACTCATGAAGACGCCCGTCTGTAGGTCAAAGTGAGCGGGCATTAATCAGGGCAGAAAGGGCCATTTCTCATCGGCATCGAAGGAAAGCGCTGCCTCACTGGTGGTGTTTCCGCGATAGAGGCCGATCCATCAATATTTAGTCAGCGTGTATGTACTGTATATTTGAACATGTGGTTTGACCATTTGTTTTAGGCTTGGTGAGTTCGACGGGGGGTGTTTTATGGCACAAACGCGTTATTGTTTGAGGAGATGATGATCATCATCATCTTAGATGTTCATTAGATCTCAGTTTATAGTTACTGGTGCAAAAGTGATTTCTATGCAGTTGTTTGGGCGCTATATTTAATACTGAGATGTGTGTGTTGGTTTTGAACTTATGCAGGTTAAAGAGGTGTTTTAGGTTCTTCTGTCTGTAGAGCATCTTTTGGCTTTTTGATGCTTTCTTTAGATATCTGTTTTGGATTCTGGGCACTTTTAAAAGAACATTTCACCCAAAATTCTGTCATTATTTACTCCCCCTCGTGTAGTTCCACATCTGTATGGATTTATTTGTTCTGCTGAACACAAAGGAAGAGAGTTTGTAACCAGGCTATTTTGGTCACCATTGACTTCCATAGTAGGAAAAAGGGATACAATAGAAGTCAATGGTGACCCAAAAAATGCCTTGTTGCAAACTTTCAAACAGGTTTGGAACTACTTGAGAGTGAGTAAATGATGACTGACTTTTGATTTTTATGTGAATTGTTCTTTTAAACTCTCTTTTTTCATTATGTTGTTGTTGTTTTTGTTAGAAAGGCTGGGACCTTTATTCTGAATAGTGTAGGGAATTTATATCCAGACAGAACCGTATGTGACATTATGAATTTACAATTTTGTAATTCTTATTCATTTATTAATTTAATCATTCAGTCACATTTCATATAAAGTGTATGTTTATATACATATTAACAATATGATATTTGATATTTTATCAAAATAATTCAGTTGTGTTTTATTATAAAATAGGTCCATACTACCTATAAACCTTACATTTATTTATCCATTTGTTTTTTTGTTTGTTTTGAGAAATGTACTATTCTAATTTATTATTAAAAGTGCTGTGTTAACAAAAACAATAATAACAATAAGAATTGAAATATTTTAATAATAGCAATGAGTATTTAAAAATATATTTATTATGCTAAAATACAGTGTGCAAAAAGGTTTGTTTTTTTTAAATTTCACATTTTATGAAATGCCAACCATTTTATTTTATTTTATTTTATTTTATTTTATTTTATTTTATTTTATTTTATTTTATTTTATTTTATTTTTTAATCTTCATCTGTGTTGTTGTTTTGTTATTTTCCTGAATATGATTTATTATTGGATTATTGAATTATTGGACGATTAAAAGCACTATGTAAATATATAAAACAATAATTTTTTTGAATAATAATACTAATAATAATAGTGCAGCATCTGAGGCCTTTAATGGCAATTAAAACAATTGAAATGTTGCTTAGACTTTAATAAATAAATAATTTATAATAATAAAAATAATAATGTCAATTAATCAAACAGTCAATACTCTCTAAGCGACTCGACTGGACAGAAAAATCCTAAAGTTCCCAGAATAATGAATTCATAAATACATAAGTACATTCACAGTAAGATCAGGAATGTATATTAAGAATTTAAGTTGATTTTAAGTTGACTTCAAAGAATAAAGCAACTGTTTTGTATCATAGTATTACAAACAGGGATTTTTATTGGAGAGAAAAAGCATAGAGAAGTTCAGAAATATCTTGGCGGTTCATGGTTTTCATCACATAATGAACGCTGAAAGACTCTGGCAGCAGATGCGGAGTGGAAGAGAAGCGCCTCTGATATGTGACATGCGCCGCGTGTTCAGATAGATGTGTTTCCTTTGGAAAGCAGCAGGAATTCAGACTGATTGAGTCCATTGTCTCTGCCACTAATGCGCCACACGACATATTTAAGGGACAGACGGGATGAATGACTGGTAGCCTTGGCCTAAAACGAGAGACTTCATAGCTTTCTTGAGAAGAGCCAGACTGTGAAACTCAAAACGAGCCTCAGCTGGGTGACGCTTACAGAGCGCTATCGCAAGAAAATAAAACTCAAACAATCTCATGAAAATGTCTAATCTGTCACCTTGACAGCAGTTAGAGTGAGTGGGTAATATTACACGAGTCTCAGATTTGCCACAATACCAAAGTCTAAATCAAGTCAGAGATCTGAGGATAACGGTTTTATTTGACTTTTTTCTTTTATATATCTGTTGTAGTTTTGTTATTTCTCATCTTTTGCTTCCGTAAAATGCTATGTAAAGTGTTTTATTTTATTATTTTTAATGGTGCTCTAAAATACAAAAGTGGCCTACATTGATTATTGAATAACTGAGATCTCCATTAAGTCGTGTGAGGTCAAAAACTGGGCTGGGTTTTTACATTTCCATTCAAAGTAGTTTTGGATGCACATCAGATGTAGTTCATGGCTGATTTTCTCATGTTTTTTTAGGGGTTCAGATGTTCATTCATGTTTATTTCAAACTGAAACTGGTTTTAAAGCAGTGCCAAAATTGCTTTTTTTTTGGAATATAATGTTTGATGCACTTTATGTTGGTAATATGTTTTCTTATGCTTTTGAATGTTTTTATTTTTTAAGATTATCTTAAATCAGTGTGATAAACGAGTTCGGTCAAATGTAATCTGAAAGTAACCTAATGAGCCAAGCTTTCGTTTCATTTCCTCAGCATCCATTTTCGCATCTTTCTCATGCTAATCGAAATGCATCACAAGCGCTGATCAACATCCAGCTGCATCGGATCGAAGCGTAAGTATTATTAGACAGCGGATTAAGTGCTCATTAGTTCTTCTCTGACACGGCCCCCTAGTGGTGGTACAGACCCGTGGCGATGGGACGTGATGTCTCCGTTCCCTTCTTCAGGGAACGAGGGTTACATATGTAACCCATACGTTCCCTTTTATTTGGTCACTCCGAGTCACGTGACCGACGAATAGGGATCCCTACCAAAACTCCATGGAAGCTGCCCCTTCCAGCGTCGTGTGGAAGTCTCCCAAGCGCCAGTGTTTGGCCTCTAGGCCGGGACTCTGACCACAAGATACCAGAACTGCAGAACCAGACACGTGAGGCGATCGTGATTGGCGCCAGGTAACGGCCACATCCAAGAACTTAAAAGGACTCGTCTTTACAAAGACAAACCACCCGTAGGCTTGCTCTTTTAGGCTTTGCTCTTTAGATATAAGGCTGAAGTGCACAGGGAAGATGGCCGCCTGCACACAACAGCGGGCAGGGCAATACTGTTGTGGCAATCCACTTGAATGGAACCACCGCCGCTGCACCGTGGTTACACCAGCCGCCAACACCGTCACTCGAACGTGGAAGGTCTTTCTCAGGAGCAGGGTCTTCATCCCAGGGCCGGTGCCACGGGGGGGGGGGCCCTCTCACCCCCTGAGAGCACCATTAATGTTAAAGTGGATTTTAATGATAAAACGTACTATTTAGAAGTAACATTTGAGAAGTGTATTGTCGTCCTATATTGAATAATAAGTTAAATAGCAATATTTAATTAAGGAGAGTCTGGTGGGCAAGGTCAAATTGTGATTGGTCATTTCACTCATCGAAGAGAAGATTGCAGCTTTTCTGAGACTAAAGGTATGATTGAAAGAGTTCGATGAGTAGTCACAGTCAGGGGTGGAGTAGGGCACTAAAATGCTCCTGGAAAATTCTGACTGCGCCCTTTTAGTAACAAGTCACTCTCCTACATATCTCTCTCGGTAACGGAACTTTTTTTTATATAACAGTGCTGCAAATGAACCAAACCCACCCAAACTTGAACATAAACACACATAACATCACTAATACAAAAACCCAACTGTCTTGCTTAAATGACACAAAAATAAGTAAACTCTAAAGAAATATCCATAATTCATTTATTTTAAATAGACTTGACCTGCAATCGGTTCATTGGATAAACACATTCCTCATTCCCCAGAGCCTTTGCTCTATTCTACATTAGATATATAGATAGATAGATAGATTATAGATATATTGATCAGCACATGTCAATTTCATTTTTACTGTTTTACCAATGTTTTTGCTATGTTTCTGCATCTGTGATCATTTCAGTTGTGTTGCTGTCTATGGAGGGACAGATGACTCTCTTATATCACCAATAATATCTTAATTTGCATTTCAAAGATTAACAAAGGTCTTACGGGTTTGAAACCACATGAGGCTGAGTAATTAATGACAAAATTAACATTTTTTTCGAATAATGGTTGCCCAGCACCAGTGATTGATTCTAATTATGAGTACTTCATTTTTGGGCTATACTTTATTTCATGTCCTTGTTAGTACTGAGTAATATTAAGTAACTACATGTACTTACTATATGGTTATGTTTAGGGTTACTAGCTTGAAGTTATGCATAATGAATTGCAATTATCATAACAAGGATGTAACAAAGACACCTGATCAACAAGGAATCTGATTACGCTATTCTCATTACATGTAATCAGTGACTAGCTCTGATTACCCAGCATGCTCTCTGTCTTTCTCGTAGTGTCCAGGCCGTGTCTCTGTGTGTTTATTGAGTGCTCGTCTTCTGCTGGGTTTGTGTCTGGGGTTTTTTGAGGGTTTATGGAAGGCCAGAGATCAGATGGTCTACGCTCGCGGTCAGCTCGGCAGTCAAGACCTCCAGCCGTCTGTGTGGCTTTATATGCAGTGTGTTTATGAAACGGCCGTTTAGTGTGTGTATAGAGTGCTCATACGGTGTGTGTGTGTGTTTATTGAAGATGCATATGCCGTGTGTGTGGCTGTCTGCGACTGTTTGTTTTGGGTCGAGCTCAGAGACGGTGGCAGCGCTGCTTGGCACGATGGCTTAAAATGTTTTTAGCGATGGAGGAGGCGACCTACGTTACAGTAACCTGAGGTTTTGTGTCTCCATGCTGAGGTAGATTAGGTAATGTTTGCAAAGCTGTTGAAAATAGTGCAATATCATAAGAAGTAAAAATCAATTGTCTTTTTCTTTGAAAGCAACGAGATTACGTGGAGATTAAATCTCCTGCTTCTTAGAACTTTTAAAGACTCTATTATATTGAAACATAAACAGATTTGCAAATATATACAAATTTAATAGAATTAAATTAGATTTGATTTTATTATTTGATTTTATGTGTTAGTGAAATATCCTTAGGTTATGTGAAATGTGGTATTTAATAAAACAAAACTATAAAATAATAATGCTAAATATTTTCTATGTATAATGTTATTTTTTTATTTTTTTATTTTATTTTATTAAATTTAGAAATGTACTTAGCTGTTAATTTATTATCATATTTATTTTTAAATTTACATTTTTGCAGCTTAATTATTATTATTTTTTTTTACCTTTACATACATTTAGTCATTTAAATGTGAAGCCAACATTCTTGTTTTTAAAGTGTGAAGTTTTTCATCTAATTAATTTTTTATGCATTTATTTATAATTATTTATTGTTTATGGTAGTTTAACAGTAGCAACACAATTAATAAACAACTTGATATAAGTTTAAATATGTATGTTTGAATAGCAAGGTTTTTTTATATTTATTTAAATATCTGTATTTATATCATTGTAATTATCATAAGTTATGAGAGTAAGTATACACACACATGTTTTTGTTTTTAATTACCACTTATTCATGTTAGTTTTAACTATAAGAAATGTTTAATATTGGGGAATGTACTTCACGGTTAAACCAGTCAGAAATATTTAACACTGGTATAGATCAGGTCAGATCGTTGACTTTTACTGATTTGAGTGAGGTTTTGGACCTTCTCGGGGATCTTCTCGTTGTTATGAGGGGAAGCTGTGTGTTTGTGTTGAATCTGTCAGCGAGGGCTATTCTTCACACCTCGGGGTCCATCTCTCCTCTCATGTAACCGCCAGTGTTTGGGTGGTCCGCTAGCGCTCCCGTCCGTTCGGCTCGCTGACCTGCGCAGGTAGTGACTCGCTGGTTGATCTTGAGGCCTGGGTGATATTTTCAGCTGAACTTTCTCCTCCTCAGCGAGAGCGTTTTCCTAGTCCCCCGCCTGGACCCGAGCGTTTGATGGCTTTGCCTGGTACCAGCGGCTCTGTCAGTCAAAGCTGGCAGCGTGAGCGCTAAAACAGATGTGTGTGTGATTGCTGGAATACAGTCGCTGGATTGTACAGGAGGACTATGACTGGAAAATTCAATCTCTCATAAAGTCTGTTGTCTGCCCTTTATAAATCAAAGACTGTAGAGCACAGAGGATGAAGGACACTGCTGATTTAAAAAAGAGACTGAGGAGCTGGAAATAGAGGCTGTTTTATGATCAGACTTTCATGAACACTTAGACTTCAGAACAATAGTTTGGCCACATCTTTTAACTTACTTAGACATGACTCTTGAAGTTTCGTATATACACACACACATATATATATATATATACTCTCTATATATACATATATACTAGTGGCTCATATACTGACTGATATTTGGAATTTTTAAAAAAATTTCTGTTTGAAAAAATTTCATTTACATAATTAAAATAATTAGAAAGAAAGAAATCTTGTAAACATTTATATTATATTTATTATATAAACCTGTTTCTAAAATTTTGGATGCGATTAATCCCAGTTAATGTATGTATACATGGGGTATGTTTCCCAAAAGCATCGTTAGCCAACTAAGATCGTTAGTTCCATTGAACTCTGTTGGTAACAATGGAGCTTGCGACCATGGTTGCTTTTGGGAAACGCACCCCTGTTTGGCCATTAACTCTTGCATATTGAAGTTTTATTTTAAAAGGTTTATCTATGTATTTTATGTTCTGCTTGACCTTTATTTTAAAAAATATTATCTACATATTTTACGTTTTGTTTGTCTATTAAGTGAGATTAACTTTTATATTGAAAGCATTATCTATATATTTTATGTTCTGTTTGGCCAGAAAGTCTTGTAGGTGGAACTTTTATTTTGAAAGCACTGAGGGCCCATTCTCCCTCGTCATTAGTTTAGTGTGCTTTTTTAATGGTTCTTTGTAAAAATTAATAAGTAAATGACAAACTACAAACAACCTCAAAACAAAATAAAATAAAATATTTTGTAAGGTTAAAAAAATAAAATAAGATAAGCAGAGAGTTCAAAAGGCGTGCATCTGTTTGAAGTAGTAATCTTTTTTTAATGTTATAAATGTCACTTTTGATCAATTTAATACATTTTGGGGGGAAAAAACTCTTTCAATGAAATAAATAAACAAAACAACATCTGAACAATTGTGTGTGTGTGTGTGTGTGTGTGTGTGTGACCTCAGAGCATGCGAAGATGCAAATTATACCTCACAAAACCTGAATGCTTGAGCTCTTTGTACTTCAGGACTGAAGCCGTGAGTGGAGTTTATTCGAGCCCAGATCTAAACTTTCAGGGCAGCTCTGGAGTCATTTGTCTTCCTGTCTCATCCCTCTGTTAAACTCAACGGGCCTGAGAAGCAGCAGGTCAAACGCAGGGTCGTCCCGTGGCACCAAGCATCCCGAAGCGCAGGAGAGAAATCTCCGAGCCATCATTCCTCGGGGAGTTCAGGTTGCAGCGCATACCATCCTGACAGGAGAGGAGAGGGGATCTCCTCTGGGACCAATCACACGCTTTCTCTTCCTCTCCAGCTCCCGCTCTTCTCCTCAACCCTCTGGGGCGATGCTGGGACCCAGAAGAGTAACGGAGCAGTTTAAACCTTCACCAGGAATGATTCTTTTTATTTAATTATTTAAAGTAAGTGTAGGTGGACACCAGCAAGTCTGAAACTGAAAGAGTGGTTTATAATTGGTCTGAAAGCAGACTGTCCTACATAATCGAGCAGTTACTTATGATTTCTATGTGACCTGTTCCAGTGTGATGCATCTCTTGTTGACTGTGCTCTATACTGTGGTAAACAGCTTTTAATAGTACTTTAACAGTAAAGTGATATTCATAAAATATGCCTGAGGGAACTGAACAGACATTTTTATTTGATATTATTTTATGTTGTATGTCGGAACTGAATAGTTTGAACCTTCCAAATTAAATTTATTTCATTTCGTTATTTTTGATGCAATTGAGTATGTTGAACCATTTACAGAAACAATATATTCTTCGTTGTTTTATTCCTTTTATTTTTTTTAGATAATAGTAGCTTCAGTCGTGCGTATAATTTATTGGTTTATTTGTTAGTTTGAATCTTCTTAACTGAGTAGTTTAAACCTTGCACATTCATTTATTTGGTAAGTAAGTCATTTGAACCTTACACATTAATTGATTGATCTATTGATTGATTTAGTTTGACCTTCCGCATTCCGTCAAAGCCCTTGTAGATATTCATAGAAAGACATTTTAGCTTCCCTTGTACATAAATTTTTTTTTGATCCTAGACAGCAATCAGATTAAATGGATAACTGGTGGAGAGTTCTTTTCCAAAACAAACAAACAAACAAAAAAGTCACCTTGATTTGATACCTCTCTCTTACTGTAAGACAACTGTTGACTCCTTTGGCTTTTTACTCTCTCATAAGTGACTGAGACCTGGTCAGAGTTTCGTGAGGGGAGTCCCTGCGTCACGAGCGACTGTCATCTATCTCCTCGTCTCGTGTGTGTTTCTGGCTGTGGTTTGCGTTTAGCACTTTTGGCAGCGGCACCAAAGCCATCGTTCCCCGAGCGCGGCTGCAGCGGCCATTAAGAGTAATTTGTCTGGTATCCCTGAACTGAAAACTCACCACGGGACAGAGAGAGAGAGAGAGAGGGGCATTCCTCTGGTTGTCATGTGGAGATGTTGGGCCCCATGCGGCTCGGTGTGTGTGTGTCAGACCGCGACACTGAGGCTCGCTGGGAGCTCCCGCAGGACCCGCTCATGTTTGTGTGTGTTTTAAGGGGGAGGGCAGCAACCTGAGAGGGCCGTCCCGCTCCGGCCGGTGGGATCAGGCGCTCCTACGGCCAGCCAGGCACCAGCGATCCTGAGGGATTTCCACAGCCTCCTCTCCATCAGTCACCTCCACGTCTTGCTCACAGGCTGCTGTTTCAGGCCTGAAAGACTTCACAGAGTCCTGTGTCAGTTCAGTGTCTCATGCGTTTCTCATCGAATGCCGGAGGAGAAATAAAAACCCGGATGAGTCACTGGTATAGAGCTAACAGCACAGTTAGAACCAAGTATTGAATTGAATTGAATTGAATTGAATTGAATTAAATTGAATTGAATTGAACTAAATGGAATGAAAGTTGCAGGAATTATTTTATTTTATGTTAGGAGGTAATTCAGTAGTTTGAACCTTCTACAGGAATATTTTTATTTCATTTACATTTGAGATGTAATTGAGTAATTAGAATAATTTAATACATTTATTTTTATTTTATTTTTGGAAGTAATTGAGTAATTCAGATCTTCTACAGGAATTGTTTTATTTTATTTTATTTTTGGAGGTAACAGAGTAGTTTTTTTATATTTACATTAATTTAAATTACTTACTTTTTTAAATTAGTAGTTTAAACTTTTTGCAGGAGTGAAAAAAATCCATTTTAATTTATTTTTTGTTGTAATTGAATAGTGTAATTTAAGTTTTAATTTAATTAAATGTTTTTAAGTAATTCAGTTACTTTTTTCAGGAGTTATTATTTCTTTTTATTTTTTGAGTCAATTGGAAACTTTTTTCACAAGGAATTAGATTTGTTTTGTTTACATTTATTTCATTAAGGTACTTGGGTTAAACTCTTCCTCATTAATTATTTAATTATTTGATTTGATTTTTTTTTTTTATTATTTGTATTATTATTATTGTTTTTATTTTGAGCCTTCCACAGCAAAAGTAAAAGTCAACAAAAATGTTTATAGAAATAATTTTCCACTTTCTCTCTCAATTAAACCTAAACATCTCTCATATGTAAGCCAGTAAAAATCTGAGAAATCACATTACTTCATATTCATTTACACTGTATTCTTACTGCATGACAACTACTGAGCTTTAATTTCTCATAAGGCATGATAAAAACTTTTTCTCCCTTTTTCTGCTTTGGATTTTTGTTTCTACATTCCTCTTGTCTTCTCCGATGGGGCGTTTTTGAGTATGCATGTCCCCCGGTACCCCTGCACTCCTGTGGACCACCACACACACACACACACACACACACACACACGTAAACTGTCCTCTTCTGCTTCTCTTTATATGGTAATGCGTGTCTGCAGAGAGAGAGACAGACAGACGTGAAAGAGAGAGCCTCTGTTTTCTAGGAACTTGACCCTTATCAAACATGCGCTACTCTGTTATTGTGGTCTTGCTCAATTACCAGAACCCAAACCAAACACACACACACTGCAGCTCAGAGACGCCCGGAGGAGACAGGAAGCTTTAGGCGCATTCACTGCTTTATATTCAACCTCAGCCCTACTTAACACACACAATCACAAGCGTTTCTTAAAGTATGCGCTGCATTCTCAGAGATATAAGCAGACATTAGCATTTGCACATACTGTGGTCTTCTTTTTCTTTCAGTTGGAGTGACAGAACAGTCTTACTTGGTCAGAACATGCTCACAGGTTTGTAGCAATGATCTTAAAATGAACAACACATGTAGGCCTGGTTCCACAGAGAGGGCTTAGCCATTATTCAGTTAGGACATTTAAGTCATTTTAATAAACATGCCTTATAAAAAAACAACATTACTGGTGTCCATCTTGACAAAAAACAAAGGCATTGATATATTTTAAGATCAACCAATGCAAGTGTCTTTGAGTTGAAACAGATGGCTTAAGCCGTGTTCGTGAAACCGGGGGCAGCTTTATCGATTAGAGTTATATTGCCGCCTTGAGTCCTGAAGCTTCCTATTCCTATGGCACAGTAATGCAAGAAACCTGTAATGTAGTGTAATGTAGATGGAAATACTTTTAAATATACTGATATATACACAAAAATTTCATTCAGTAGTTACTAGTAAACATCACAAACAGTTAAAAACGCATTGAATTACAACCCGGACGTTTTTACATTTGAGTAAAATTAAAACTAAAAGACTTTCAAATCAAAATATTTTATTTGCAATGGAACATAACAAATGCAATAACAGATCTACATTTTACACCTGTATCTACTAAATCACCTCATTTAAAATGCTACAGGTCTCAAAAAAGTTGGGCAACAAAAGGCATTTAAAAAGATGAATCCAGGAGAACATCTAGAAACTTATTAAGTTAATTGGCATCAGGTCTGTAACATGATTAGCTATAAAAGAGATGTCTCCAAGGTAAGAAGTCAGAGTCAGAAGTAAAGATGGGCAGAGGCTCTCCTAACTGTGAAAAAGTGTGTAAAAAGATGGGGGAATACTTTTGCAAAGGCTTTGCTAATGAAGAGATCAGAGAAGCTGGACAAATATCTGTGTGTAAGGGACGAGGGCGAGACCTTTGTTGGATGCCTATGGTCTTCAAACGGCACTGCTTCACTCATCAGCATGATTCTGTCATTGCTAAATGGGCCCAGGAATACTTCCAGAAACCATTGTCGGCAAACACAGTCTGCCGTGCCTGAAAAGCTCTATCGTGCAAAAAGTAAACTATACAAGGTTCAGAAGCATTGTGTCTTGCGGGCCGAGACTCATTTAAAATGGACTGTTTAAAGTAGCTTCAGAGTAGAAGAGTCTGGTGCTGAATTGGCCTGCCTGCAGTCCAGGTCTTTCTCCTATAAAGAACATTTGGTGCATTATTAAACACAAATAATGCAAAGACGACAGCGCACTCTTCAGCAGCTGGGAAATTCCAACACCAAAACTTCAGATAGTATTAACCTCGATGCTTCAGACTGTCTTGAAAAAGCAGGTACTAAAATAATTTGTGAACTTTCTGAACTTCAGTTTTAAAAATCAGTGTAAACAAAAACAAAAAAACGAATAAAAATGACATCACAAAAACCACAAAAATTACTATATCTAATATGTATATTTCGATGTATGTATCTGCAATCTGCTTTTCTCCAAAGTCATCCGAAATGATTTGCACTGCATCCTTGTCTCCTGGGAATGGAACCCATAACCTTGGTGTCGCTAGCGCCATGCTGTATTGTTTGGCAAACGCTCCCTTTGGCGGGGACCTTGAAAGTAAAAATGACTCATTATTATTAAATAATGTTTCTTTTTGTTGTTTTTTAAGTCTACGGGTAGTCTGTAGTCATAATTAGCTCTATATAAAAACAATAAAAGTCTGTTCTCCCTTAGATAAACGTGTGTGTGTGTGTGTGTGTGTAAGTGAACTAATTAAATGTCTGTTGTTAGCATAGCAAATGGTGCCATAAATTTAAATTGCTGGAACAATGCAATTTGTCTGAAATCCGGATCTCCCCGTCCTGCCTGAAGTATGAGTGAGAGAGTGGCTTGGGCTGGTTTGGTGTAATTAAAGCAGCGATTGAAGCGTCCGTGCCTCTGTCTGTCAGTCTGAGCGAGCGAGCGAGCGTTCTCTAGGTGGGTTAGCAGTGGCTGGGTGGCAGGGTGAGCGTGCGGGGCCTCCCTGGCTGGCGCCTGAAATTTTACCTTCCTATTCATCAGACTGGTGTATTAATAATAACAGCACATCTGGAGTCACTTACTGTCTACAGTTAACCCTTTACACAGACGCTGTGCTCCTCTTCTCCTCTCTTTCTCTCTCCTCTCGTACTCTAGTGTACTTCTGTGGCAGACGTAACGCTATGATAGAGTTTTTGATGTCCTGATTTGTCATGTCAACACCGCAAGAGCAGTACACTAATGACCTGAAATAAATATAAAATAGCCATGGTATTGAAGTGCTTTCCATAAATGCTATTTTACCAAAATTACTTATGATAGCATTCAATGATGGCGTATTGCATCTCCTGGGAAAGTGAGAAGAATCTTAGCTCTGACGGTCCAGGAAGGTGCAGCAATTACAAAAACATTTAACTTCTATAAGACATATTATAACAGGATAACTGTATCTGTATTTTTAAAGCTGATTTATTTTTTAGATTGTAATTTAATAAATCTAGACAACAAAAGTGCTCCAACTTTTCTTATTAAAATGAAATTATATATATGGTTATATTTTAAATACTATTATAGCGTTTAGTGTAACAGTAAAATAACACTGATTTAAGTTGAGGTGATAAAATAATTTGAATGTAATAAAAAATAAATAAATAAATAAATAAAAGAACTAACACTAGAACCTAAACCCTTCATATGTATACCACACATTAAAAAATAATACAAATGTTAAAAAAACAGAGAAATAGAGAAACAATTTAATTTATATATTATTTTATTAATTTAGTTTGATTTGCTTGTTTATATTTTTAGTTTATTCTATAATATTTATAAATATTATTATCTAAAAAAAAAGAAAAAGAAAAAGAGTATTAATTTAAAAATCATCAGCTTAAAAATAGTAATTATAGAGTATGCACAATACATATAGAGCTGGGTGATCACAAAGCCAGATTCCAAAAATTAAGTACTTGGTAAAATAAAAGTTAAAATTAAAATACTCAGAATCAGGCTTTGGTTACTTTGTTATTGATTGCATGATTACATATTATTCACACTACACTGTTAAATTATTCAGAATTTATTGATTCTCCTTTATGTAATTACACATGAAATTGAGAGGCCACACAACATTTGACCACGAGATTTACAAAAATCCTTTAGGTTTCAAGTTTTCTCTTAGCATTTTAACACTGCATCAACTATTTGCTTGTAATTCAGGCATTCCCAGGCTATCTTGTGGTTTTGTCTGGGGGAGCATATTATACCTGATTGTGCCTTTCAGCATTCATAGTGCCTTCAAAAATATGCAAGCTATCCATACCGTGTGCACTTATGCACCTCCATACCATCAGAGATGCTGGCTTTTGAACTGAATGCTAAGGTCTCCCTCCACTTTAGCCCGGTGGATACAGCGTCAGCAATTTCCAAAAAGAACATCAAATTGGGGCACCTTTTTTTTTAGCTTTTCCACTTTGAAACAGTCCATTTGACATGAGCCTTAGCACAGAAGACACAACAATGCTTCTGGACCATGTTCACTTATGGCTTTCTTTTTGCATGATAGAGCTTTAGTTGGCGTCTGCAGGCACAGCGATTGTGTTTACCGACAGTGGTTTCTGAAAGTATTCCTGAGCCCATTTAGTCATGTCAATGACAGAATCATTCAGATGAGTGATGCAGAGTTGTCTGAGGGCCCAAAGACCACAGACATCCAACAAAGATCTTCAGTATTGTCCCTTACGCTACATTTCTTCAGTTTCTCTGAATCTTTTGATGATGTCATTCACTGTAGATGATGATACGGTCCACATAACAGAACATAAACCAGACAATAACATTGTTACCCCCTCCTACCCTGCCCCAAGACATCCCTGTTGCCTAAAACAAATCGATAGAGTACAATGTTTCCCCTGCGCAGCTTTGAGACGGCTCGTGGGAGAGCTTGTGGGTGATTTCCATTTATATCAAAAAACGAGGTTCAAACTCTGTTCCGAACAACACTGACCACGAGCTCTGGCCTCTGCTTTCCAGGAGAAAATGTATTTATATACTGTAGCATGCTATATTTTAGATAAACTAGAAACAAGGTTTCATCTATAAAGTTATTTTGAAATGAAAGTCAATAACAATTCGCTGAAATCAGCCAATGGTGTAAGTCTTTGCATGAAGAGACCCTGCCCCATTTTGGAGGTTCTGCCCATTTTTGGAGTTCCCACCCTATTTTAGAGATCTCCGGTCTGCAGTTATACCCACTTGTCTAGACAGGTTGTCAGTCAATGCAGTTTTATTGCTGCGCTAAAATGTGGTGGCAAAAGACAGACTTTGAGTGAGACTTTAAACCGTTCATTCAACTACATGCTCAAAAACACTGATTCATTCAAAGAGAGATGTAATGAAACACACTGTATCAAATCATTTTAACTTTGAGCGGCTTAGCTTACCAGCAGTCTATGACCGATTTCGCTTGCATTGGACTTGACTTTCACTAATATATTCACATTCACTGTCTGTTTAGGCTTGTTAAATGAAAATCTACTGAGCCACTGTACAAATCAACGTGGTACACATTATGTTTTCTTTGCTAATATTCAGCCTACACATGCACAAAGTGTAAAAATGAGAAGGGAGAAACCTTACGAAAAAGAAAACATAAAATAGTGTGGTTGCTGCAGTTATTATTGCATTCCTCTGCGGTTATGCTCGTCAATAGAACGGTGTTATGATATTGCGGTTATCGCGACAGCCCTAGAATATATGTATATATACTATATACAAAAAAATAATAATTCAGCAGAGACAGGAATGCATAAACCAAGAATCCCCCCATTCCCCTCTACAAATCACACACTCTTTATATATATATAAAACATTAACATGGTTGAAGATTTGGTCTAAATTAAACAGAACCATTGGGAAGAAGATTGGTCAAGATGATGACCAATTTGGGGAACGAGAAACGGACGTTTGATGTGTTTTTATTTCATGTTAATATGTAGTAGATGATAGTTTGTCTGGGATTTGTGCCTCAAAGTCACAGGACATGAAGTGTAGTTTATTTATGGAAAGTGCTGACTGTCTCGAGTCTTTTAGACAGGCAATGGAAAGGGGGAACCCGGAGTCAGCAGGGGGCTCTTCACTGGCCAAGCGTTGGCTGAGTACTGACCGTGTACCTGCAGTAGGGCAGGTGACAGAGATCTGCGTCCTACCAGAGTGACAGACTCAGCCTCATTACCGCACCGCCTCACACAGCCGCGGCGTTGTTAGCCAGCAGAAAACACACTCGCGCACATGTATAGACAGTGGTCATCACTCATCCACGCTGCAGTCAACACCACTGATGTCATCAGCAGGCGCCGCGCCAGTCGCGCGCTAACTATAGCGCAGGAGTACCTGTATAAAGAGCCTTATTTAGCTTTTTGCAGTGGGGGAGAGAGACGGAGAGCGGCTTCTGTTTTTCCGAAGCTCTGCCTCCCACTGAGAAACACATACGTAAATATATACATTTATTATTATGTATAAACATATAGCATAATATATTTATATACATGCGTGTATTAGAAAAGGACACGTCAGCCTTGTGAAAATACGCTTGACAAACAAGTCATTATGGTGCTAATTATTTTCTAAGAAAAACAAACGTGGAGAAATTACGGCTTGTGTTTGCCTAAGCCGGTGCTACTGGGGAATTTTGCTGCGAAAATAAATAGCGCTAATTGAATAAACGAAGGCCGGTGTAAAATGTCTGACATAGTGGATTCTCGACCGTGTTTACAAATATCAGGCCCTAGATTAAACTCTGCATTTAATCCGGCTGTACTATAAACCATGGAGTCAAATCTTATGGGTTAGAGTGCTGACTTGTTTGCTGTCTGCCTAGGGAGAGCCCTTTCTCCTTTTTTTTTACTTTTTAGGAGTTTTGACCACTTCTTTAGCTGGCAAGGCTGGGAGACCAGCTGGAATAACCAGTTAAAACCAGCTTGACCAGCCTAGCCTAGTTGAATGAATGAATGAATGACACATTTATATATCGCTTTTACTGTGGATTGCCATACACACAAAGCGCTTTACAATCATACAATCTATATCTAAAACAGATATAGAAATATGCACCGATAATGAACAGCCGATATCTTTGTGCGTTTTGTCAGTAAAGCCGATCCTGTAATCAGTGGTAAATGCCATCAGGTGTGTGATTTTACAATGAGCCGTATATACTACACACAGACGTTGTTCATTCTGCAGGAAAACCATTGCTGCGTCCAAAATCGCACTTCCCTACTACATAGTACGCAAAAAACAGTATGCGAGGCGAGTAGTATGTCCGAATTCATAATATTCGAAATTCAGTAGACGAGAAGTACCCGGAACGCATAACATCGACACTTTCCTATCCAATGAGGCTCCGGGAGAGGAGGCGTCATTTTCAAAAATGTTGGAAAATTGAGACGAGTCTCATTTCAAGTGTAAGTACCTCAGGAAAAAAACGTTGTGTATTGTGATTAAATTACACTTGTTTAACACAATATAAATAAACGGATGACTTAATAAAAATGTTAATTTTTGCACTGTTGTGACGACGCATGACACGTGACAACATCAATATGGTGGATGTAGTACGTCCGAATTGCATTCATACTACCCCCATTCATACGGTCGTGTAGTACGTTTAATTGTAGTACCTACTTAAGCAGTATGAGATTTCGGACGCAGCACATGTTCATTATCAGCGTGGATTTGCACAGCTTGTCGGGGAACAACGGCTGTGGACTGACTTTTCTGACAAAACTCGCAAACATATCGACCGGTCATTTCCGGTGGGTGCATACCCAAGTGTAGTGAAAGTATGAGCCTATCAGACATTCAATTTAATGTTTTATTGGGAATATGAGATTGATCTGAAGAACAAATGCTGGATCAGATGCAGGTAATCACAATGGCTCAGTCGATTCTGTCTTTCATAAAACTCTATAACACTCCCTTTTAAGTTAGCTTTAATGAAGCAACTTCCATCACTACTAGTGACTTTTGGAATTAGTAACAGAGGCTTGGGCTCAGCTGTTAAACTGTCCTGTACCTTTGAATCTCTGGTGCAAGTAGTTCTGCACAAAAACAGAGCTTTTAAACAAGCTCCATTGTTATTTTGTTTATTTATTTAAACACCTGTGGTGACGAACTGTTGTATAAACGCAATATCACACTCGAAGACATGAGATATGGTTGCATATTAGCATTTAGGCACAATTACCTACCTCAAATCTGTGAGTGTGACATTGCTCATATGTTGACCAAAGCTACAATTAATGTATTATTAGTATTATTGAAATTATTTTTTGATAATTTATTGTGACAGAACAGATCAAAACTGACAAAGAAGTGAAGTCAGAGAGAGAAAGGGGGACGGGATCAGGAAAGGTCCTCGGGTTGGGATTAGAACAGGGGATGCCCAAAGCTCAACCGTGCTACATGTCGGTGCTATCAGCACCAACAACAATTACAATTTTTATTTAGTTCAACTTAAAT
>JAUMHI010000039.1:623784-641477 GCA_032359435.1 Enteromius unitaeniatus | reverse complement strand
GGAGCTTTGATTGATGTGCCACGATACTTGGGGAACCTGTCCTTCAGAGTCTGGAAGAAGATGCAGGACATCGTCCAGAACAGTAAGATCTGAGCTTTAACACATGAACTGGAAATAATACATTTTATATAAAAGTGCTTTATATGAAGTTACCTGTTGATTCAGCTCCTGTGATTCTGGATCCAAACACGGCTCATCCACGTGTCGTCCTGTCTGATGATCTGACCAGTGTGAGATACAGTGAGGACAAACTGCTTCCTGATAATCCAGAAAGATTTGACAAGTCATACTGTGTTCTGGGTTCAGAGGGTTTTAACTCAGGAACACACAGCTGGGATGTGGAGGTTAAAGAGAGTCGTTCCTGGAGTATTGGACTAACTACAGCAACAAACCAGAGGAAGGGATTCATTTCTCTTACCGATGGTGTCTGGACTGTGCAGTATGGACTGAATAAGTGGGCTGGCTTTGGTGTTATACAGAATCTTGATCGTGTGAGAGTGTATCTGGACTATGACGGAGGAACAGTGTCCTTCTCTGATCCTGTAACTAACACACATCTACACACATTCACAACCACCTTCACTGACACTGTCTTTCCGTTCTTCTGGTGTTATGGATTTTCATCTCTAAAGATCTTACCCTTCAATAAACAGTGCTATTGATCTGAATATCAGTGCAGCTGTGATTGGGCTGTAGATAGAGGCCACATGCTGATCATATTACTGATACCTAGCACTACAGAAACACACACTCTCATATTGCTTTCATAACAGATGAATAATGAATGGAATTTAAAGATTTCAGGACCTTTAAAACCAGATGAAGTACTCATCATGACAGCCTAAATGTTTCAAATGTTTTAGTCACACAGTCACAGTCCTCAATTAATAATTTGTCTTTATAAATATTTTTAAACTATGGTATTTTTAACTTAATCCTGTCCAATGATCCCGTAATGTTGACATGTTGCTGCACTGTAACATCACTTGTTAAAAACGTAATAGAAAGAACTACAGTAAAGACTTACTGACATCTAGTGGTGAAGTTGTGCAACTAGCCTTACAACAACATAACCGTGGAAATAATAAGGGCCAGTGGGAATTTGGCCAGGACACCCCAACTCTTTATGATGAGTATCATGGGATTTTTAATGAGTACAGAGAGTCATGACCTCGGTTTGACGCTTGAGAAGCAGGGTGATATGGCCGTGTTGGAGGTGACGGATTACAGTACTAGTAGCTAGTTTTTTTTTTTTTAGGTATCCTGCTTGTTCTTTAATGAGCATGTTCAAGTCTGTGATTTTGCTTCAAAGTAATCTACTACTTTAAAAAAAAAAACAATTCAGTGTACACCTTCTAGGGTGTGATGTGATCTCGCGACATTACAATGTATTGATATTTCTCTTTAGGTTAAAAAGTTTGTGCGATCTTCCTACTCAGCTGAATGAAAGTATACATGAGCCAAATGTTTGTTTTTTTATCTGTTATATATTGTTGATTTATTTTTATGCTGTTTTTCAGATGTTGAATTTAAGTTGTTTTCTAATTGGTTTCAAAAGGTATTTTTAGCACAAAACAATTTATTTTCATTTTTAAATTACAACTTGCTTTGCAAAAATGTACATTTTTTTAGGACTACTACTTATCTTTTATTTAGACATTTAAACTTATAATGCAAAAAATAAAACAGTGCACAGATATTACTTGGCTTGATTTAAAAATAACTTATATTACACAAGTAATGTACAGAACAAGTTATTTCATTACATGTTTAAGTTTCGAACCAGCCCCAATAGATAGAAGCCTTTATTTAAGAAGGGGAAAAATTGTGAGTAAAACATTCTAAGACAGGGCTACAATCTTAAAGGAGTAGTTCACCCCAAAATGAAAATTCTGTCATCATGCACTCGCCCTCAAGGAGTTTCAAACCTGTATGAATGAATGAAGTCAATGGTGATCCAAAACAGCCTGGTTACACACCTTTTTCAAAATATCTTCCTTTGTGTTCGGCAAAACAAAGAAATTGATACAGGTTTGGAATGACTCGAGGGTGAGTATAATGATTTTTTTTACATTTTCATTTTTTAACTGTTTCTTTAAGAACACTACTTTGTGTTTAACCTAGCATTTTATGTCATACCTGAATATCTTAACAAATGAATCAGTGTTAAGTGAAAAACAAAGAAGAATTTTAGCTTAATTTCTTACAGGCAGTAGATCTTTGTGATTTTGTTAAACCGCCATTCAGGAAGTGAAAGTTAAGTTTAGGTTGCTGGAGCTCAAACAGTAAAAATGGAAACTTCACCAGATGTATATGCTATTGTTCGTCTCTTGTGCTGCGAAATAAAAACAGATCGTGTAGTCACAGTTTTTGTAGAGTGTGTCTTCGACAGTTCTGGAGAACCAAGGAAACTCAAGAGTGTCCTGTCTGTGGAAGAATATCTGTGAGCAATGATCCCCGTTGTGAGGAGATCTGCAGTTTGCATGGTGAGAAACTGGAGGACAAACAGCCGGTGTGTTTAGTGTGCAGAGATTCACAACAACACACCAATCACTCATTCAGACCCATCAGTGAAGTAGCTACAACATATAAGGTAAGACAGCATGGATCTCTTGATCTTTTGTTTTTTCTGAAAACAATATTTTTTTCTTCTTGATCTCAGAATTTTTAGATAGTTTAGCTGGAAACAAGACAGAAAATGTAGACTTAGAAAGCTCTCTTTCTAAGACTTTTTGCAGTGCAATAATCCATAATACCAAATGCAGCTAAAACAGACGTTTTTATTCAAATAATTTTTCCACACAATGTTGTTCATAAATGTATGTATTTTGTATGTACTGTTTAGGAGGAGCTCATTACAGCACTAAAACTACTGCGACAGAAGCTTAAACGTTGTGAATACAATGAAGAGAATGTTATGTATAGGCCTACAGTGACATTAAGGTGAGAAAAAGAGTCAGTCTAGTATTGACTTTATACTTTATGAATTTATTGTTTGTTGAATGTTGTAATAAATATCTGCCATTAAATAGCCTGTAAAAATGTTATGCCATACATTTAAATTCAACAAACAAGATGACTGAAGTGAATGATTTGTTGATGATTTAGTTTTTTCGGAGTCAAGCTGACCAAACAGAGCGTCAGATTAAAAATCAAACTGAAGATGATGAAGGAGAAGCTGGAGGAGATCAACAAACACATGCCAGCCCTCTCACACACAATCAAAGAAATGGAGGAGATGACGAAAGACAATGACGTCTGCTTTCTGAAGGTCTGATTTCAGATCATCCATTGATTGATTGATTGATTGATTGATTGATTGATTGATTGATTGATTGATTGATTGATTGAGTTGTTGATGAATGGTGTGTTTGTTCTGCAGAAGTTTCCAGTCTCAATGGAAAGGTGAGTGATCTGCTGGTGTCTCTGGTCTCTCTTCTTCTGAAGTCAAATCCATTTCAGTTCTGATCCTGAATCTTCTTCCAGAGTCCAGATCTCATCACAGCCGGATCCACAGACACCTTCTGGAGCTTTGATTGATGTGCCACGATACTTGGGGAACCTGTCCTTCAGAGTCTGGAAAGTATGCAGGACATCATCCAGAACAGTGAGTCTCCAGATGATACACAGCTAATACATATTGTAGCATTATGTGAATAAAAGCAGTTGTTGATTGTGTTTCATCAGCTCCTGTGATTCTGGATCCAAACACTGCTCATCCAGATCTCATGTTGTCTGATGATCTGACCAGAGGGTAATGCAAAATACACTGTGGACAGGAGCGAACCCTGGATAATCCAGAGAGATTTGACTATTATTCCTGTGTTCTGGGTTCAGAGGGTTTTAGATCAGGAACACACAGCTGGGATGTGGAGGTTAAAGGGAGTTTTTGGTGGAGAATCTACAGCATCGAATCGAAGGAAGGGACGTGATGTTTATAACACTGATGTCTGGAGTGTGCAGCACAGACTGAATGAAAGGTCTATGAATGAATTTCCTGTTGAACACTGACTCCACGCTTCTGCGTAAACAGTCATTGTGGCGCCAATACCTTTATAACGATCAACTCATTACATAAATATTTAAAAATAAACTTACGTTTATTAGAGAACTGAAATTAGTCATTTCGTGGTCTAGGGTAGTGATCAAGTGTTTGAATATTTTTGTAAGTGACGCTCTTAAGGTGTTGACATGGAAATAATCATGGCAGGGAATTTTTAGAATTCAAAATGTAAACAAACTCAATCTATGACGTCATCAGTGTATGCAGTGGTCTCTTACTTGCGTATTAGCTTATTTTTCTCTGTCCTGTACATTTATTTCAGGGCCACTACTAATTTTATACAGTGGTGTACTTGAGTACTTTAGTACTTGAGTAAATGGACTTCATTACAGTACTTAAGTATTTTTTTGGCTACTTTGTACTTGTACTGAGTATCAAAAATATAAGCAGCTTTTACTCTTTATTCCACTACATTTTTGACTGAATATATGTACTCTTTACTCCACTACATTTGAACGGACGCTTACCACTACTCGCTACATTTTGATTACTTGCGACAAGTCGGCATCTTTCTCTCTTTATCTATCGCTGCGAATCTCTTGGTGAAAGATGCGATATCGCCACATGCAGGGTGCTGAAGGTACTGGATCAGGGGTGAAGCAGGGGGTGGCTTCTGGGGCTTCAGCCCCAATGTTTTTTTTAAAAGCTCAGAATCTTTTGGGTTTGTTAATATTCTTGTAAAAAAATCTACAAGTAAAATACTCAAGTTCTTTTACAATAGGATACTTTAAGACTTTTACTCAAGTCTTATTGGAATTGGTGACTTGTAACTTGTAATGGAGTCATTTTTACAGTAAGTGATTTGTACTTTTACTCAAGTATGGTTTTCGGGTACTCTTTACACCTCTGATTTTATACAAATTTTCTGTTATTGGCTTTAATGTTGAAATGAATGGTTTTCTTAACGTAATAGTAATGTTTCACATGTATCTGCTAATGGTTTACCATCACTTCTTCTCACACAGTAAACTGAGATAAATTAAAGGAAGAAAAGGTGCTAGCTGAAACATATGGTCTTGCATAAATTGTGGACATTAGTAGTTCATCCTTGTTTAATGTGGAAACATTAATCTCACTGAATCTTTTCCAAGTGCCAACTGATGAAACCGTACACCATTCAGGTTACATAAATGAATGGTTATGTATCGACAATAACACTCCAATCAAACACAAACACAGTGAAATTCATATCAATCTTTATTTGTACTTAGAAATTTTGCGCAACAAATCTTTTTTTTTGTCCTTTTTCCTTTAATGATTTACACCAGGGCAGATTAAAAGTCGATCTGAATCTCTCATGCCATTATTCCTGCAGGAGCGGCTGAAACGGACCTCTTACATAAAGTGCTTCTGTCAACGATCGCTTCTCTTTTCTTTTTTTTTTTGCAATAGAAAAAATGAAAAGACTGTGGAGGACAAAAAATTTCCATGGCTCACGAGAAGAGTGAAGGAAGGGGAATTCCTTTTAAAAAAAGAAGAAAAAACAGAAACAGAAAAAGACCGAAAGAGCAAAGAAAGTTCAGTGAAGGCCGTTTCAGCCCAGGATC
The DNA here is from genome assembly GCA_032359435.1 of Enteromius unitaeniatus. Classification (NCBI taxonomy): domain Eukaryota; kingdom Metazoa; phylum Chordata; class Actinopteri; order Cypriniformes; family Cyprinidae; genus Enteromius; species Enteromius unitaeniatus. The sequence goes on along the minus strand of JAUMHI010000039.1, from coordinate 635,867 downwards.
AGACTGGATTTTCCACCAGGTGGGTTCCTCCGGCCAGAGGGGTTGTTGGCACCAGACGGCCCAGAAGGCTGTGCGGAGTCCTCTTTCTGCTCCACGACGTCCTCTGAAAAACACAAAGTGACAACTGTTAATGACCTACTCCATCTGACACCGCTTCTGACATAAAAACAGATGGCCAAATTTAATACGCAGGGCCAAAAATCAAACCAGATCAGATTTTATAAATCATTTTCTAAAATTCACTTATGTAGTTTTTTTTAGTAAAGGTTAAAACAAAAACACTAAAATAAAAATTAAGATATACCTCGATGGCATGATTATTCTTGCTATATTACACTAAAGGACCAAATTAAAGATCTCTGGTTAAAACAAATAAACTACAACTAACCCTATGCATGCTTCTAAAATATACCATATAAAAAAAATGTATGCCAGACAGGTGCAACATAGATGGGTTGATTATTAAAATTATTCAAAGTAAAACAATATTATCCACACATGACAGTAAAACACAGATCAAGTGAGTGAACATGGTTTAAAAATGATTTGCTGCACGACACCATTCAAAAGACGTCTAAAAAGACATTGAAACTATTTTTCCGGTTCAGTTTGTGGATAATTTTGCGTATTATTTGGCCTTTGTGATTCATGGTCATTTTAACATCTCATAGTTTAAAGGGTTAATTTACTACAAAATGAAAATCATCATTAATTACTCATTAATTACTTACCCTCCTGTCGTTCCAAACTCATAAGACCTTCGTTCATCTTCAGAACACAAATTAAGATATTTCTTATGATATCAGAGATATCTGTACCTCCATAGACAGCAACACAACTGAAATGATCCCAGATCCTCTTGGGAGGGTAAGATAGATCTCTGATATCATCAAAAATATCTTCATTTGTGTTCCCAAGATGAACAATCTTACAAGTCTTACAAGTTTAGAACGACATGAGGGCGAGTAATAAATGACAAGTTTTTATTTTGATGTGAACTAACCTTTTAACCTTTTCACCTCTCAGTCTCTTAAAGAGACAGTTGAAATGAAAATACTACAAATCCAAACCTGAAGGAGCTCTTCCTTCTGTTGAATAGAAAAGATGGTGACTTCTATAGTACTTTTCCCCTCATACTATGGAAGTCAATAGCTGCCAGTAACTACAAACATTCCTCTAAACATCTTTTCGGATCAACAAAAGAAAAACCCCTACAGGTTTTTCCTATAGGCCCTTTTCATGTTTCTGGTAAACTAGCCCTTTACGGTGTTAGATCTGGATCCTGAAGCAAAACCTATGACCAAAACCTTTTTTAGTATGGAGGTGGTACTGTACGCATGTGAAAGCAGCGGTGCTTCAGAACTACAATCACAAACTCACTCAGCACATCCGGACCGAGTCTCTAATGGATCTTAAGGGCAGTATATTTGCATTTTATGGTGATGGGACATCAGGCTTCCTGGAAGTGTGTGACTCACGCTCACACAAGAAGCATTCGTCTCATGAACACTCAGTAATATTCATCTGTACAGCCTCAAACATATTCTACATCACGATATGAATGCAGATGCTTTAATCTGACATACTGTGCCACTGCTAATAATGCAACGAGTACAGACTGATATAATTCTTGCCATAAGGGGATGATATAATATTCATAAACTGACTATAGAATAAAACTGAAAATAATCTTGATAAGCAGGTTAGTTAAACAGCATTATCAGTGTTTGAACTCTGACTACAGACATTTGCTCAGATGAGCTGAGGTCAGATATTATGCAAAGCTGCAAAACGGTTTACTGGGAAAAGGCCACAGCCAGCAGACATGGAGCACATAACATTTACATTATTTGCAATGACTAACACTAGATCAGGACTGATAAACAGACTCGTTATGTGAACTTCTGATGAATAATGAACACTTCTGTGCTTAATTACAGTACGGTCACAATTAACAGCAAAAGTAGATCGTTTTAAGCATATAAAATAAGTAGGCTAAAATAAAATTAAATAATTACCAAAATGTAAATAGTACTTATAATAATAAAAAAGAACTGTAACAAAAATAAACTATTATATTATTACTGTTGTTAAAATGTTCAATATATGCTTTATAATAATAATAATTATTATTATTATTATTCCTACTACTGTTAGTAATTATATAAAAATGACTCAAAACATTTAAATGGGGAAAAACACACTGCATAAAATAATAAAAAATTATAATTATTATTGTCATGATCTCTTTAAAGTTAAAGTTATTTAACTTTATATTATAATTGTATACATTTATATATAATATACTTTAATTTATATCATGTTATACAACTACCACAACTACTAAATATATATTTATTTGTAGAAATTGTAAAATTATGTAATTGTAAATTGTTTAATTATGGAAATATTATTATATATATATATATATATATGGAAATATTATTTATTATATACATACATACACACATACACATATATATATATATAAAAATATAAAACAGGTTCACATTTAGTTTGAACTGCTGGATTTGTTAAATCATCATTTTCTAAAGGTTAAGCACTTCTTTCACTGAACTTTTGTAAAAAAATCAAATGTAAATGACTGTGTCATGTCAACACGCAACAGAACACGCATCTAATCAACATAAATGCAAATCCAGTGTGTGACGTTTGTCTGGTATAATACTACAGTCAGAGTTTCCGTGTTGGATTTCTAATGGAATTCCCTCACTGCGTCCCGCGAGACCAACCGTCATCTGAATCAGTGTTACTGCAGCCGTCCTTAATGAGAGGAGCAGAGCGAAGCCGGCAGACGTGGAGTCATGGAAGAAACGTTAACGGAGAGAGAGGAACATTCCAGAACTAATGCAGACCTTCAGCAAGCGTTTATTAACAGCATTCCTCAACCAATGAGAGTCACGCATCACCAACACAGACACAACCAAACACTGGAAATCATTCTCACCGTTGATCTCTTGCTCGTATTCGATTTGATCCTGCAAAACAAGAGATTTCAGATCAGATGCATTCATAAACCAGAGACTGCATTTGCTTTAGTTCAGAAGACAACACAAAACAGCTTTTTAAGTGAAGTATTGTATTGTTCAGGAAGTATTACTGTATTATTTCTCTCCGAACACACAGCATCAACAGAGAAGTAAACATTTCAGAGTGAGATCAAGTTACTGGTTTTGATACAAGATCACGTTAATAAGTGTTATCTTACAGCAGAGACACTCAAAACACACACACGCAACAGAAACAAAAACCCGTAAAACACATCTCAAGAGACACCAGATAGATTCAGTAAGACATTTCTCCTGGGAAGGACAAACGAATCAGTCCACATAAAAAGCTGCGTAGTTTCACTGACCCAGAGAACAGCTGTGTGTGTGTGTGTGTGTGTGTGTGTGTGTCCACAGACCCTGCGGCTGTTCGTTTGTACCCCACCCAGCTAATAGTGTTATTTTAGACCAATATGCACTCAGTTAACAGCATTACTGTGAGCCAGAAACAGTCACAATAATAAAACCACTCTAGACTTTAGTCACAGTATTGCAGAGAAATAGAAATAGTTCCATGTCCAATGATTAGTCAGATAATAAAGTGTTTTAATATCAGAAACAGACATTTATTATGATGTGAGCTTACAGAAAACAATCATACAAAATAAGCTCATTTAAAAAATAAATATATAATTTAGATTTCTGTATTGTATGCATTTTGTGTCCCGACTTTTTACGGTTTATGATTAATCATGCACATCAACACTGGATATGTATGTATATATGTGTGTGTGTGTGTGTGTTTAATATCTGCAGTTTTTTCTTTACTGCTTTGTTCTCCTTCAGAATAAAACATACAGATGACTTGTTAACAGTAACTCCAGGAACATGCATGAAGTAAAGAAGGCCCATGTTGACTGAGATGAACGGCTGTGTCTCTGAATGACCTACATGCACATCCCACTCATTAAACTCACCGTGTTGTTGGCAGGAGTGCCGTTATCATAGACAATGGCGGGCTGGCATCGTCTCAGAGGAGCCGAGGATTCACCGCACAGGACACCGGTTGCTTCTCCACCTGAGACGACAACACAACTCAGATCAGACCGCCGGTGAAAAACACAAGACCACAGGCACCCATACAGATCAGTCTCAAACACAACAAACCTATTCATTTACACACATTTACAATTCAATCATGTCTTGAATATTTTCCATATTGTGGACAGCATACGGCTTTCATGACTTTGATTTTAAGGTCATTTTGTAGAATCAACAATTCAGGGTCAATGTTGGGTCGCCGCTTGATGTTTGAGTCATGAAACAACCGGTTTGAAATAACATCACCCTGACATGACACTGTGTTTTCTGAAATCAGACGCTGAAATAAACAAAAGACACATTTGCAACAGGTTTGTTTGATGTGGGAGGAAAAAAGCCGCCGGAGAGCTGAACGAGCTGCTATTACCACAGACAGCATTTATTACCACACACACACCGAGGGCTTTGAGGAGTGTTTGAGGGACGTGACCCTGAGGTCAGACTCCTCAACACGTCTTGAACAACAACAGCAGCCGTCTGCATTTTAACACGCAAGAAACAAAGAGCTTTTGGTTTGATGGACAAAAAAACCAAAAAACTCAGCATCCTATTGTGAGTCAATAGAGTGATTACGAACATCAGATGAGCTCGATAGTGACACACACACACTTCTTCAGCAGTCTTTGCTCTGGAAGCGATTTTCTCGATGGAGTCACAAAACAAACCAGATAAGAAATAAAAGACGAACATCGCACTTTGCAAAAAAAGGAATATAAAGAAAGATAGTTTCATTTTTGCTAAACGTTCAGAAATGGCCAATTAGGGACCGTGGGGAGACGGACTCGATGACATCACTCAGTGTTCCATGGGAGCGTCCGGTCACTGTCGAGCCATTTTGCAGAGTGACTCCTGTTGCCATGGTAACAGCGATTCTGCAGGGATTATGGGAAGTGGAGTTTCTGACTGGAAAGCTATTAACAAAGCCGCTTTAAGGCAGGCCTTCAAGGTTATCAAAAAAAACTGCATCGCACTGGCAAGGAGACAAGAGGCCGTTTCTTTTAACGGATGACAGTGAAAAAAACTGTGTTCCTGGCTAAAAGCTTATTGAATGAATTGATTTAATGAACAGCTTATTGGCTTATCTACAAAATTCCTGCCAATAAACATGGATTGATCTAGTTTTAGTTAACGGTTTAAAAACAGCTGTTTTATGAAGACACATGGACAATTCATTCTCAATTAGCAGCAAATAGTTCTCATTTCATCTTCTCTTATGGTATGACCATGTATTTTTTAAATTATGTTTTACTTATGCATTTTTGTTTTTTTTCACTTTACAATTTTCGTCTGTATATTAAAGTTCCTTCCTCCACTTCAGTAGTACTTACACACATCTATATTCCTAAGGTTATTACTGAGGGGGTTGTTGATATAGATCATTCACCTAGTATCCAACTTTATTTCCATCTGTATATTTCAATGACATATCTTAAAAGGCCATTTTCTCAAAATGAGAAATTTTTATTACTTTATTAAAAATGGTAATCTTTATTACCATTTATACACTGAATGGTTTTATAGAGGAGTTTGTTCATGCAATATTCACTGGATTTCATTAACACACTTCATCCATTTACATCTTGAGGTTTCAATTACATCTCTTTTAAGGCAATTATGTCAAAATAAGTTTTTTACAGTTATATTCCCATCTACATGCTGAAGATTTTTACTGAGGGGTTTGTTCATATACCATATAAAACTAATAAATATTGCATTACATTCCTAAGATATGCTTTTCTTTAGACTGTTGACAGTATTTTCTGATTTACACAGGGATAAAGAGATATCAAAAATCCCTTTTGTAAAAACCTTACCACATCAGCGAACCAGAGTTCAGATTTATTCTCTGGAACGGTTTGCGAATGAGTGCATATTTAATTAGAAAAATCACATTTCCGTAATGAAACAATTCCCTTTAAAACATTGTAATTGATCAACTGGGGAAAGTAAGATGATATCCATTCTTACATTTGTACACTATTCACCCTTGACGTCCTGCTTCAATGGAGAAAAATGTAGTGGGATTTTCACTTCCATAACCTCCATTAGCTGACACAAAAACAAATAACTGCAAACCCTTAGAAAACAATAGACAATCACAACAACATCCTGTCAGGCACCTCTGGTCGACACGATGAACTTCCTGTCAGACGCGACAGCAGCTCGTTCAATCAGACGGACACTATAAATCAACAGATCCTACACTCGCGTATACTGTACATACATGAAAACGGCAAGTTTTCCCTAGTCGGAAAGTCGGAAGGCAAATATATCAGTCATTTACAGTCTCCAAGACCTGAAGACCTGAAGTTCATGACATCAAATCTTCACTGTAAAAAAAAAATTTGACCATAAAAAAATACGGTAACAACATTTTAGGTTTTACAGTTTTAGCTTAAAGATTACAGTTAAATAACGTAATTTCATTAACTGATATAATGCTAATATACCAAGCTATTAAAGTATTGCGTTCGGTTTGGTACCTTTGTAATGCAGGTGGCGATGAGAAAGTCATGGTGAGAAACATGAAATATGCAATTAACATTAATTTAACAACATTACATGCCACTTACAACCAAAATAAACATAACTGATAAGAAAACTAAGAAACAGTTATTTCAAAGAAAATAAAAATAAATAAATGATAATTCTAGGAATGTCAGTTTATGTTTTTTACCTGTAAATTTTACAGGAATTTACCGTTAACCACTTAACAGCCTCTTACTGTAACATTTTCACAGTTTTTTTTACTGTTAAAATCACTGTAATTTTTTACAGTGTCTGAAAGGCATTTCTTTTTTGGTCCTCTAATCCATATATGCACTGCTTGCTCCTGAATTATCAAGCTTTGTTTTCAGAGTTACGGCTGTAAAATAACCAGACGCCGCAAACACTCAGACGAGAGCCAGGAAAACGCCTTTAGAGAGAGAATAACCAGATATACGAAGGACACCTGCCCGAGTGAAGCATTAGCGCTGAATCAAAGCTCAGATTATCCCCGTACCAGCGTTTATCCGTGTATGAGCTTGCGCGGGGCTAAGCGCACGGCGGCTGGCTGCATTCAAAACACAGTGTGTTTCTCTTCCAGCAAACGAAGATGCTGTCAAACGCTGAACGTCTAAACACAGAGGTGCCTCGCGGTCTACATACACAGGCAGCCCCCCTCTGAGGGAACATCCTACATTAATGACGGATTTGGAGCAGCGTGTGAAGCACATGGGAGACGCGTTTGACATGTTGGTAAACTACTAACGTGCTGCTTCAAGCTGACAGACACAGCGCTGGCATTGGGAAAATAGCTTTAAATGATTTCATAAAATTCGGGTGTATTTTTAAGTCACCACTTCTCTTCACGGTGTTAGACTTTCTGTACTGGGTGCTTCATCATGATGTCACTCTCTGTCATTCCCAACATCATGAGTCACTTCCTGGATCACTGGACGGTCATATTTGCCCAGGAAATGACATCAAGCCAAAGGTATGCTGACACACTTGTGGTCGAGTGTGTGTTAGAAAGGACAGATAACTGCAAAGCAATCCTGGAAAATCTAACAAAGCCAGTTTATAAACTAACTTTAAATCTGTTCGGGCAAAACAAATATATACATTCATAAAATACATTTAAATTTCAACAACAAATGTCGCTTGATCAGAAAATTGCCATGTAATGATTTCTGAAGGATCATGCGACACTGAAGTAATGAGGATGAAACTGTTTTTTTTTTTACAATATATTCAAAGAAAAACCTAATTACAATAATGTAAATATGTAAAAGAGCTGTAAATATTTTAATACATTTTATTATAACGTAATTCAAAAACACTGTAGTGCTTACTATAAATTTGGATAGTATTTTTTCATGTGGGCAGACCTGACCAGAAGCAGAATTCAAACCAGATGTGTGTGTGTGTGTGGAGTACCTGGTGGGTTGTTCCTTCGATGGGCATGAGGGTCGTCAGGTTCAGCAAAGATACTGGAGGCCATCTTGTTTTTGCGCGCAGGCTTCTCCTCTTCTGCGCCGAAGGAAATGTTAGAGGCTCCGCCAGGAGGACGCAACACCCTACGAGACATGACCCCCAACAAATCAGCTACACACAGTAGAAAAATAAACAGCACATGCTGCATGAAGGACACGCAGCGGCACTTTATGATGCACGCAACCCTAGAGATATGCCATGAAGAGATAACAGTAGAAATGACCGTTTTACATTGTTTACATGCCAGAACAAGGAAGCAACATGAAAAAAGCAGCGCATGTCATTAACAAGTCACATGTTTAGCCATTTATGACTGACAGACAATGATGCTGTCGGTGCAGTCCTATAGCATTTTTTTCCTTTATTTAACAAAATAAGAAGTCTATTTTCATAAAAAAATAAAAATAAAAATCAATCACATACAATAATTTTATGTTTCTTAACTTAAAAATACACAGCAATTAAATAAGGTCTATCATCGATATGACAAAAATCATAGGCTTTGATCATCATTTTTTGAAGCGTAACAGTTAAATAAAATATGCTTTTTAGTCAATGACGTCTTTTTAATAATAAAGTGCTTTGCACTGAATATGCAAATACATATATTTGGCAGATACTTTAATCTAAAGTGGCTTCATCAGCTCATGCACGCACTGGAAATCGAACCCATGACCTTTACATTGCCCTACTGTTTGAGCCACATGAAGACACATTACCCCATCTTTAATAATAACATATGCACAATACCGAGAGCAAAAAGACGTCAATTTGTTTTGGTGATATAAAGTGACACATTAGTGAATGACTTGGGTCATATCAACCGTTCCTAAACTGAAACACACACACACACAGCTGACCAGAGCAGAGCTCATCTGCTCACACCAAGTGCAGATTCCAGTGTTGGATGGTTCTCATTCAGCACATATGTTGATCCATTAAAAAGCCACGAGGGCGGGTGTGGACCAGCCCCGGATGAAAAGCAGCAGATCTGTGATTGATGCGGTCGAGGGAAGCCCTAATCAATGCTTTTGAAAAGAGCAGTGCTCATCTCAACACCCCTCCTTCCACCCTCGGCAGAAGCAGACCAGCTGACACCCGCCGGCAGCTGTCAGGGTCGCCTCCATCCCGACGCAACTTTCTGCTCCTTTTGTCAAAGCAATTGACGGTGCGGCGATTATAGCCGTCTGGATGGACTGGTTAAACAGCTAATGCCTTAACCAGACTAAAGCTCGGGATCAGATCAGAGGACTTTAGAGAAGAAGGCCGTTTGCTCGAGACCCCACCCAACCGACACGGTAGACACATGGCATTAAAAAAAAAATCCCTCCTCAAGCCCCAAGAAGCAATGCCGAAAACACCACTAAATCAGACCGAGTGACCAATAAACATGCCTGCTCTCGGCTTGACCTACATTTGTGACCGCTCCACTGAGGGAAACCCCAGACATGCAGGATTTAACGGCTAAAACTGGGGGAAACGGCAGGGGAGAGAGCTTCAGTGGTGGTGAGGGTGGCAACGTGTTGCAGCAAGACCCAAAAGCAGGATGTCTTGCGTTAGGATTAACATACGAGACAATGCCACGGTCCTCGACTGAAAGCAACCAGATCCAACCAGGTTTCCGTGCATCAGGCGGAAACAAAAGCCACTGCAACATTTTTGACATGCAAATGACTGAAAGCAATCCCTCCTTTGAAAGTTACAGATGATATCATTTCTGGACACACAAACCTAAAAAAAAAAAATGGGTTAGTTTGGATCATGCAGTCCTTTGGCCAGACGTGCAAACCTTCCACTGGCTGGCTGGACCAAATTCAATGCATCTGTTCCAACCCTAGTATCAGAAACCTTTTAAGGACAATGGAGCGTGTATTTTTGGGCCAGAGCTCGAGGTTAGACTGAGCAGTCAGATGACTGGGATTAAAACTGATAAAAAACTACAAGCAGCTGAGAAAAGCATCTATTCATCCATGCAACGCAATGCACAATGCAAATCAACTTTAAAGCAAATCAGCCAGTTTGAGAAGGCAGTGGCAGCCTGCCAGCCTCGTTCCTTCATCCTGGGTGAAGTTTGGGCACCATCCACATCAAAACACCAGACATCACGTCAAACCACACGCATACAGCGAGCCTGAAGCCAATCTCTGATCGGAATAAGGGTGGATGGGTCTTCCTAGCCAGGAGGAAGAGGATGATGATGGTGGAGGCAGACAGTCTGGGTTAATTCAGACCAAATGAAAACGTGAAAACAATCCAAATCCATTAAATCCTCACATTCAGGCTGATAAGACACATTTGCATTCATGCATTGGAGGAGGAAACCATCCATCAGGCCACCACCATCATCATCCTCATCATCATCATCTCCAGCTCTTCTTTTGTCTCGCTTCTGATCGCAACAAACCCCTTTAAATGCGTTTACCTGGAGCTGTTTTTGGCACCAGGCTCCATGCCTTGGAAGGTGGTCGTCGTAGTCATGTTGAGCGGGTAATGTGCTCGCTAAACCGCGTTAGAAAGCCTTCAGCTGGACTGAATTCGCTTAAAGTCCTTTATCCCGCATGGACTCCGCCCGGACCAGCTGAAATCCGAGCGCAGCGGAGCGGCCCTTTAGACCAGCCCACGAAGCCCCGCCCACCGCAGCGACGCGCCACCTGATTGGGTGGAGGAGCGCGGATCCTAGCGTTTGATTGGAGGACCGGCCGTCATTCAGACAATAGCCGTCGTCGGTTTCTGTGATGTGGTTTGCTGCAAAATCATCCATAGGATATTGACTATACGAATATAGTACTTGATTTTTCATTCTAGTATTTTTACATTTTCTAAAGTTCCTTAGAGTTAATAAACCAAAACACCTACATTAAGCCATTTTATCGTCATTAGTAGCAAAAAATTAATATTTGAATCATATTTGTTAGTCATACTACCATGGGTTCTACTTATGTACAATTATAGCGAATAACGATTTCATTGAACTTAATTTATGAATAATTACCAAAATTATGCAAATTAAAAGTAATTGTTTAGAACGCCAAAACAACAAACAAGACTATGGACCACAAAACCAGTCACGAGGGTCTTTTTAATGATTATTTTGACACATAAGCTTTCATAATGTGTGGTTTGGCAGGATAGTATAATACTTGGCCTATATACAACTACTTGAATATCTCAAATCAGGTTACAAATAAAAATATTGAGAAAATCCGAAGCATATTACTAATCAAAAACTAAGCTTTGATGATTTTTATGGTAGGACATTTACAAAATACGTCAATCCTAATGATTTTTGGCATAATTTAGTGGTTTTTTGACTATTGCTTGTACTTTCAGATTGTTAAATTGAGCGCAATGACTAAAACACATTGACAGATGGATAAAAAGAGAATATTTTATTTTAACAAGAGATTAGACAATACAGACAGATGCTTGACTTGTCTGAAACATGAATTCCCATGTTTAACACAAGCTACGCACTATACATGACCACTACAATACAAAATAAAAAAAAGTTGTAAAACCAATTCATCTGAATGGAAAACAGAAACTGAATCTGAACCGCAGGTTTGTCTGCTTGAAGTATAATAGGAGAAAACACTTCTTTATTACTTCTTGAAACGCGATTTCATAAAAAGCCTGTGCGCTCGTATCCGATCCAGAACCAGACCCTGAACTCAAGCACTCGGCTCTTATCCTCACTGAATCTTGTTAAAGGGGAACATGTATTAGTTGGTCTGTACAGAGATGATGGTCAAGCGAAGACTCAAGCTTAACATGTCTGATTTTTTTCTTGCAATTAACAATCCCAATGTAATAATTACTGTAGCAGAAACCCTTTATGTACAAAACATGATGAACTGAAAACACTATACAACAGCAGTTACAGATAACCATGAGGAGAGAGGTCTGTGAGAACCAGGATGAGAGAGAGAGAGAGAGAGAGAGAGAGAGACGGGCCGGGGTCGCTGGAGTCGTCCGATTCAGATGTGTCCTCCTGTC
>JAUMHI010000039.1:579405-595267 GCA_032359435.1 Enteromius unitaeniatus | reverse complement strand
CACACACACACACACACACGCACTCACGCTCATGTGTGTGTTCCAGTAGTTGTGTATAACTCTCTCTGTTGTGTGTTCAGTCCAGGTCGCTCTCACTCCTGCTACGACAATGAGATCATCATGATGAATCATGTTTACAGGGAGCGTTTCCCTAAGGTAACATACACACACACCTGTCTCACACCACAGCATCTGCCTACCTGCTTCTCACACCTGTCCACCTGTGAGCACACAAAAACAGTTCTAGAATAAAATTAATATAAATATATGTTAATATTAAGTTTTGTGAATATTATCTGTAGTAAAACTTTACAATGAGGTTTCCTTTGAAAGCATTCGTTAGATATAGAAGTTAACATGAACAATGCAATATTTATAGCATTAATTACCCTTAGCTGATGTTAAGTTAAGTTTAAACCAGCATCTGAGCAGTAACGCTTTGCTGTGAGTGTACTTCATGAACCTCATCACGTGACGCTCTTCTCTAACATTAGCCGTCTTATGGGAGATTGTATTGATTTCTGCACACACACACACACACACACACACACACACACACATGCAGAGGCTCCCACTGGTGTCTGGTGTCTGTCTCTCAGTTTGCTGTAAGAAACATTTATTTGGTCAGGACTGCATCAGGTTAACTGAGGACGACTGGAGTAAGCGACAGAGCAGGGAAAAGAAATACAAAAAAACACCTTATAAGAAATAAAAAATATACAATCTTGCTTATATCAACATTATGGGCATTTTTAAAATAAGAAAATATACTGTAATATATACATATATTAGATTCTGTAATAAAAATTATCTAAAAATATAATAAAATAATGCTAGTATTTCATTTAGTATTAGTATTTCATAATATTTCATATATCATTATTATTATTACCTATTACGTAAATGAATAATCTAGAAATACTACTACTAGTAATAGTAATTGTAAATGTATTTATTACATTAATATGATAATAATAACATTATAATTAGCTATTATTAGTAGCAGTTTTAATATACCGGTATCAGCGAATTATTAAAAAATAATAAATAATTTGTTCTTGTCAGGCCACAGCACAGATGGAGGGCAGGTTGTGTGATTTCATGCACTCATATTGCCCTGAGAGCGTTCTGCCGCTGGCCGACGGGGTCCTGAGCTTTATCCACCACCAGATCATCGAGCTGTCCAGAGACTGCCTGACCAAATCTAAGGAAGGTCTCATCACGTCCATCTACTTCTTCGAGCTGCAGGAGAACCTGGAGAAACTTCTGGATGACGTGAGTTCATCGTGATCTCATTAAACCCACCAAAAAAAAAAGAAACATTACTATAATGTGAACAAGTGATGAAATCTTTGTTTCTCAGGCTTATAAGCGGTCGGAGAGTTCAGAGTTGACCTTCGTCACTGAGCTGGTGAAGAAACTCCTCTTCATCATTGCTCGACCTGCTCGACTTTTGGAGTGTTTGGTGAGAAAAAGCTTTCTTTTGCTTGTTCTTTTATCCATTCATCAGATAACATGATGCTTCAAATCCCTCTGAACACCAACAACACGAGTCTAATGCTTTCCAATTTTCACTCCTACTTCAGAAAAGTATTTTAAACAAGAATAACTGCAAAACACACGAAAGAGAGGGTCCAACCTGCATCTGCATTAGCATTTAGATTGGGAGCTGTGAGCGTGCTGCTGTTATCATTGACCTTCTGTGATTCACTGCCTGAAAAACTCATTTGGAAATGTTTCTGTGCTGCTCCAGGATTAAACCACATGAACCGTTCATTATCCCTGTTAAACAGAGATGCTCCCAAAATGAGAGTGCGTTCATGTATTTCAGCAAATTACAAATGTTCAGTTTAATTCAACTTTAGCTTTAGACTGCCACAGAAACTGAGCCCTAGTGCTGAACCTCAGCCAAACAAAAATGCCAGCTGAACCCTGAACCCAACTCAACTTGCATTGCATTTATGGCTTATTTCAGAGTGAAACAACATGAAACAACATGCAGAAAACCATTCCAAACACCCTAGCAACTGCATAGCAACACACTGAAATCTGTTCCAAACACCTCAGCAACTGCATCGCAATGTTCTCAGATCTGTTCCATACTCTGCAGCATCCACATAAAAACATGCTGAAAACTAATCCAAACACCTCAGCAACCGCATAGCAACATACTAAAAATTAAACAAAACTCCTCAGCAACTACATAGCATTGTGCTGAAAACTAATCCAAACTCCTCAGCAACCGCATAGCAACATACTAAAAATTAAACAAAACTCCTCAGCAACTACATAGCATTGTGCTGAAAACCAATCCAAACTAAACAAAACACCTAAGCAGCTGCATAGCAACACGCTAGAATATGTTCCAAACAACCGCATAGCAACACGATGACAACCATTCCAAACACCTAGTAATATCATAGCAACATTCTAAAAACTACACCAAACGCCTCAGCAACCACATAGCAACACACTGAAATGTGTTCCAAACTCCTCAGCAACCACATAGCAACACACTGAAATGTGTTCCGAACTCCTCAGCAACCACATAGCAACATGCTCAAAACTAATCCAATCACGCTAGCAACCGCACAGCAACTCGGTGAAATTTGTTCTAAACTCTGCAGCGACCGCATAGCAACATTCGAAAAACTAAACCAAACACCTCAGCAACCAACATAGCAACACGATGACAACCATTCCAAACACCCTAGCAACCTCATAGCAACATACTAAAAACTAAACCAAACACCCGATAAGCCACATAGCAGCACTAACTGATGTGGCTCTGACATGTTTTCCAGGAGTTTAACCCTGCAGAGTTCTATCATCTGCTGGAGGCGGCTGAAGATCACGCTAAAGAAGGACACCTGATGAAGACCGACATCCCGCGATACATCATCAGTCAGCTGGGTCTGACCAGAGACCCTCTGGAGGGTGAGAGCTCAGTCACACAGCACTCACACAGCACTGATCCCAGCACAGCTGATCACTGAGAAACTGTCACGTCTGTGTTTCAGAGATGGTCAGTCGAGAGCATTACGACAGCGAGGGGCCGGTCACACCAGAGACGGACGACTCCGCAGAGGTCTGAACACATACACAGACACACACACACACAGCCCCAGGATATCTGATAACGATTGTTTGTCAGTAAAGCGTCTGTTACAAGATGATGATAACATCTTGTGCAAGAGTTTGAGGGGATTTTTCTCTTTTGCAGGGAAAGATAAAACCCATGAAGCCACCTGGAGAGGCAGATTTCCAGACCATCAAACTTATCAGCAATGGGGCCTATGGGTACAACAGCACACAGACACACACATTTGCCTAAATTTATAAATGGGTATAGAAGGTTTAAAAGAACAGCAGTAATCTCTTACAGAAGATTTGGTATAATTATACTGTCACTGTGGATACAAACACACCTACTAAATAACCAAACACACACAGAGCTGAGACACTGATAGAAGATACTGTGTGTTTCTCAGCGCGGTCTATCTGGTCCGCCATCTGGAGACGCGACAGCGCTTCGCTATGAAGAAGATTAACAAACAGAACCTGATTCTGAGGAACCAGATCCAGCAGGCGTTTGTGGAGCGAGACATCCTGACCTTTGCCGAGAACCCGTTCGTGGTCAGCATGTTCTGCTCCTTTGAGACCAGAAGACACCTGTGTATGGTCATGGAGTACGTGGAGGGTGAGACGCACAATATTCTTTTATTGCCCTTTTAAAGCTCTTGTAATGTGCCTGAGAAATAGAACAGACCCAGATGAGTCACTGTCGGTAATAGTCTAAAGCTTTTAAATAAATGTAGAAAGCAGCTCAAAGCAGATCTCTTGTGAAACATCTGATGAGATGCGTGTGGAGAAGCAGGAGGCTTCAGTATTGCGGTCTTATGAGCAACAACTGAGATCTTAACGAGATCTCTTCTGTTTGTTTCATTTTAGGAGGAGACTGCGCGACACTGCTGAAGAGTATTGGAGCATTGCCTGTGGAAATGGCACGCATGTACTTCGCCGAAACTGTCCTGGCTCTCGAATACATACATAACTATGGAATTGTGCACCGAGATCTCAAACCGGACAAGTAATACCCCACTAACAGTTGAAATAATTCTGCATTACATGTAATGATGATGGCAGTGAGCATGTAATTTACTAAGTCACCGTGCACAGTCAATTAAATGATTGCTGGGATTCATTTGCCATCTGTTGGGCGATGACATACAGCACTTCCTGTGTGAGATTAATGAAATTGTTGAAATCTGTCATTTGGACAGATTGTCTTATATAATTAAACACATGTCAGAAGTGCCACTCGGCTTGAGTGTGCGTTACTGTAGAGAACGTCTCACATCATCTCTATGTGTCTCTCTCTGTCCGTCAGTCTGCTGATCACGTCAATGGGTCACATTAAACTCACTGATTTCGGTTTGTCTAAAATGGGTCTCATGAGTCTCACCACAAACCTGTATGAGGGACACATCGAGAAGGACACCAGGGAGTTCGTGGATAAACAGGTACCAGAAATGTCATTGTGTACCTAGTTATTTATTTATTTATTATAAACAAATGTAATTTCCACATTCTTGTTTCCGATAAGATGTCCCTAATGGAGTGTAAAAGCCACCATGCTGAAAATACTTTCAACACCTGAAACTGCAAAACAACGTGCTAAGAATGTTTCTTAGCAACCGCATGGCAACGCAAAGACTCCTAAGGCAATTGCATAAAAATGTGCTGATACTGCATAGTAACGTTCTTTGACCTTTGACCCCAGGTTTGCGGCACCCCAGAGTACATCGCCCCGGAGGTGATCCTGCGGCAGGGTTACGGCAAGCCGGTGGACTGGTGGGCCATGGGCATCATCCTCTATGAGTTCCTGGTGGGCTGCGTGCCGTTCTTCGGTGACACACCGGAAGAGCTGTTTGGTCAGGTGATCACAGGTGAAGACACTCCTACAATAAGCAATCAAATATTTCATCTCATGAATCTAAATAAAAAAGATGTACACACTTTAAAATACTGTGTGTATGTGTGTAGATGACATTGTGTGGCCTGAGGATGATGACGCTCTCCCCGCTGATGCACAGCACTTGATCTCATCTCTCCTGCAGACCAACCCGCTACTCAGACTGGGCACAGGTGACGTCACACCTCCAGTCATGTGACCCACTGTCACTAAATACACAACAGTTACAGCTTTTGACTTAGCTTAGAGCAGTATTATATGTCTTGAACAGGAGCACTCCACAAAAATGAACCCAAACTCAGCGAAAAAGTCATGAAAGATATATCTGGAGAAAGCTTTAAATTACCACTTAAATAAATAATAAAAAAAAAGTACTTCTTGCATTTTTGAAGAGATGGTGAGTCAGGAAATTCATCTTTGCAACAAGGACTCAAACACTAGTTCAGTAGTAAATAATTTAAATATCTTCTTACTCAACGTATTTATTCACTTATTTGTTCACTTATAGTAACGTATATGATTATTTTACATATTGTAACACCCCATTTTATGCAATCTCCACCTTTTCTCCACACTCTACCCCCACCCTTTACCCCAGGGAACAACACCCCTTTTTAAAAAGTTTTTCAAACCAGAGGTGGGAAAAAGAGCCTCTGAAACAGGGGGGTTTCATTACCCTTTAACGTAAGTCAGAACTGACTAAACAATAAAACGCCATAACAACAGCCCAGAAACTAGACAAAGCACCTAATAAACTGGAAGTACAACACCATACAGAACCACCTAACTCTAACATCCTGCGGAAAGAGCATCAAAGTAGGGCTGGGGGTAGGATACGCTGCAGTTGCGCTACAGACAGAGCCATAGATCGCCTGACGCGCTATGCAATTTTGATTAGATTCATAGATTCATTTCCGATTTTAAACACAAAGTTGCATAGCTCATCAACCGCAGCGCATCTTAAAAACAGCTGATTGAGATTTACCACTAATCAAAGAACTGGCTTTACTAATGTGATGCGCATTCATTAATCGACGATTAAATCGCCCAGCCCTACACCAAAGTAGCCCGATTCTGCGGGAAAGCCACAAACTTGGAAACACTGATAGTCAACAACCCCGTAGTATTCACTTAAAACACCCTAACACACATAGCAGTCATTCAGATTATTCCAACTACAGACTACATTCCAATGAAAAATAGAAATATCTGTTTTACTGTTATTAGCGGTTCCTTTGATTATTGATCATGGACCGTCGTTGATCACAGGTGGAGCATTCGAGGTGAAACAGCATTCGTTCTTCTGTGACCTGGACTGGAGCAGCTTGCTCCGTCAGAAAGCCGAGTTCATCCCTCATCTGGAGTCGGAGGAGGACACCAGCTACTTCGACAGTGAGTGATGGATGTATGGTGTGTGTGTTTGAGCTTTCGTCTGATGGTGTGAGTGAGCAAGTAACTCATTGGTCTGTTTCAGCGCGTTCAGAGCGATATCATCACATTCAGTCGTATGATGAGGACGACACCAATGACGACGAGCCCGTGGAGATTCACCGCTTCTCCTCCTGCTCGCCACGCTTCAGCAAGGTTAGCCCCAGATTCTGCTCTCTACACAACACACAGGATTACGGGTAATGTAGGCCATTCCAGGAATGATCTAGTGCGTGTGAATGACAGGTGTACAGCAGCATGGAGCATCTGTCGCAACTGGAGCACAAACCTGTGGTGACCCGCCGAGAGCACAAAGCTCACAGAGAAGATCGCAGTAAAAGAGAAAGTCTTGGCAGCCTGACCCTCCGAGACAAGAGCTGGAGAACCGGGTCCCCTGAGATGTAAGTAATTACATTTTAAAATATACCTGTAATCAGATTACAGTTACTTGATTACATGATTATGTATTATTCACACAATAGCAATAAGTTATTCCACTATTCCACTTTCAAATCTGGATTTACAAAAAAATTATTTCAGGTTTCAGGTGTTTGAAAATCGCATC
This sequence comes from Enteromius unitaeniatus, assembly GCA_032359435.1. Taxonomy (NCBI): domain Eukaryota; kingdom Metazoa; phylum Chordata; class Actinopteri; order Cypriniformes; family Cyprinidae; genus Enteromius; species Enteromius unitaeniatus. The sequence continues at coordinate 588,299 of JAUMHI010000039.1, read as the reverse complement.
AACTACTGATGAACAACACCATTGTGTATGTGAAGGATGACTCTATAGGTTATGTACATGTGTAATGTAATTGTTAATTATAATAAATTGAATATTTTTTTTTTCTTTGTATTTTCAATATAAATATGGTACAGGATTGCCCTATTTAAATCAATGTGATAAATGAGTTAGGTCAAAATTAATCAAAAAGTAATGGTAATGCACTATATTACATAAACTACAATAAGTACAATTTTTGTGTTGTAATATGTAATCTGTAACAGACAAAATTTTTTTTAAGTAATATATCCTGCACTGGCAACCACATGGTATTCCATTTTTAACATCTTAAAACTGCTAAACAGCTGCATATCATGCATTAAAATACCCTAGAAATGCTCAAAACACTAAATCATACACTAAAACCTGAAAACACCCTAGCAACTACTTAGAAACCATCTAGCAACAACCTGGCAACCAGTCAGACCATTGTAACAACCTCACAATGTCTTAAGAAAATATACACATCTAATACTGATCATCATTAGAACATTTAATTATCTATAATAATGATTGTCGGAGAGACACAATCTTCACTAACACGTTCCGTTTGTTCTGCTGTCTCTGTAGGAAGCGTTTGTCGTGTTCAGAGTCATCCTTTACTGAATCAGACTCCAGTCCTCCTGGTGCACGCCGGCGTTTCTCAGCACTGATGGACACGCACCGCTTCGCTTCTCCACTAGAGGGAGAGGGAAACAGTCACACGCGCCAAACACCCATCAAAACCAGGGGCTCATCACTAGAGGGTGCCAGCGTGCCTGTCTGTTCAGGACTGGTGGAGTCCAGCTCTGCAGCATCCGTGGGACATCCCGGAGGTGATTAGGTTTTCACGCACTAGATGTTGTGTTCCTGGGTGTCCTTCGCCCACTGATGTCTCACTTTTTTTTTTAACCTCCTGCTTCTCAGATAAACTCCTGCGGCCTGCCGATCCCTCCGCTGCCCCTCCCGCCATTCCTCTACACATGCCAGACTCGTTTGGACCTCGCGTCGGAAGTGACCTCGTCTTACGAAGAGCACGGCATCATCAGATTCCGACTGACAGCGAAAAATGCAGTGCAACTCGCTCTGGAACCAAAGTCATAAAGTCAGCCTCCGCCACGGCCCTGTCTGTCATCATACCTGCAGGTGAGGCCTATTTCATGATTATTAATAGTGTTTATATACTGTAGTGTATGAAAAGTAGCATTAAAGTAGCAAAAACACCAAAATTTGTATTATTTTAAAGTGAGCCAACAAGAAAAGAGTACCTTTAAACTCCATAAAATTTTAATTAAAATTTACATGTATAATAAAAACATTTATTGTACATAATTTGTACATGAACTGCTTATTTCTAGCATTAGAAAACATTTCAATGTACGTGGCAATGACATGAGCTTTTGTTATATTATGATGTTTGGTTTCATAGTTGAGCAGCATGGCACATCACCACTAGCCAGTCCCATGTCTCCTCGCTCCATTTCGTCCAATCCCTCGTCTCGTGACTCATCTCCGAGTCGCGACTACTCACCTACTGTCAATGTCTTGTGCTCACCAATAACCATCCATCGCTCTGGAAAGAAGTACGGCTTCACCTTGCGCGCCATCAGAGTCTACATGGGTGACAGTAACGTCTACAGCGTACATCACATGGTCTGGGTACGGACACATTCTGGAACATTCTTCTCATTTCTAGCTACAGATTGTGTTACATGTGATGATTGACGTCGCTTTTATCCAATCACAGCATGTCGAGTGCGGTGGGCCAGCCCAGGAGGCGGGGCTTTGTGCTGGCGACCTCATCACCCATGTGAACGGGGAGTCTGTTCACGGATTGGTGCACACAGAGGTGGTGGAGCTCATTCTAAAGGTATAGGCATCACTAACACATCTGACTGTTACTATGTAGAGATGTTATTCATATTTAACACAATGCATGGAATTTTCAGAGTGACAGCAAAGTGACAGTAACGACCACTCCATTCGAAAACACGTCCATAAAGATGGGACCAGCAAGGAAGCTTAGCTACAAAGCCAAGATGGCCAGACGCAACAAGAAGTCGGCTGCAAAAGAAGGACAAGAGAGGTCAGAAAGAGTTAATATATACCTTCATATAAAAATGCATATCATGTAGATGATTTAATCATTTGCTTTACTCTTTCTCTGTCTGCAGTAAGAAGCGCAGCTCTCTCTTTCGCAAGATCACGAAACAGTCCAACCTGCTTCATACCAGTCGTAGTCTGTCGTCTCTGAATCGCTCGCTCTCGTCTGGAGACAGTCTGCCTGGATCACCGACACACAACCTGTCTGCTCGCTCACCCACGCAGACGTATCGCTCTCCTCCAGACTCTGCCTACCTTGGTCAGAGCTCCTCCCACCGCTTCATGATCTGTTAAAAATGCCTGTCATATGTGGAATCTCTCTGGCTGATTTGGTGGTGTCATTTTACACTTTTAGTAAATTAGTTTTTCTAGACCAACATTTTCTTCAATTGCCACTGCTAAGTCTTAGTTTTCAAGTAGCTGAACAATTTTAATAGTTTTATTCCTGCGCAAATATCTTCTTACAAAATATGCCTTTGAAGAGAACAAAAAGATATATGTAAAACATAAAACTTTCTGCCTCATAATATGTACTTGAGTGACATTCGACCTACTGAGAATAACATTTCTGTCACGTGTGGTCCCTCTTTCCTTTCCAGAAGACACATGCTGAAGAAACCTGAATTAGCCTTTGATATTTGGCTTCAGTCAGTGTTGTTTTTTTAGACTGATTGTGTGCCCTTTTCATGTTTCTTTGATGTTCTGACTCGTTCTGTCCTTATCCTCTCAGGCACCTCGTCCCAGAGCAGCTCACCCGCGTCCAGCACGCCAAACTCGCCTGCAACATCGCAGCACATGCGGCCGAGCTCTCTTTACGGTCTCTCGCCCAAACTCCACCGGCAGTACCGGTCTGCTCGCTGCAAATCTGCTGGGAACATTCCTCTGTCTCCGCTGGCCCACACCCCATCCCCTACTTCGTCTTCCCCACCACACATCGCTGGACACACTGTCGGCAGCTCCAACACCACCCAGGCCTTCCCCGCCAAGCTCCACGCCTCTCCTCCAATCACACGCCCCCGGCCCAAGAGCGCAGAACCGCCCCGTTCGCCTCTCCTCCAAAGGGTGCAGTCAGCCGAGAAGCTTGGGCCACCCCCTCCACCTTCATTTCCATCCTCCGCATCTTCCGTAGGCTCGGACAGAAAAGGAGGGCTTTGCGTGTCCATGAGGAAGCATGGTTTGGAGGTTGTGCATGCCGAATACCGCCGGGAGTCGTTCCACTGTGAACACGCCCTCCAGAGCTTGATGGAGATTGAGGGCGAGAACACGCCCGGGGCTCCGCCATCTCCACCTGACCAGACACCGACACACACACCTGCTCAGCTCAAAATGAGTCCGGGGAGGCAGCTCGGGAGACAGGACTCAATAGCGGTACGAGAGTCAGAGGGTAAAGCGAGGCAGCATGACTCAAGTGAAGCTGTTTTAAGGATTGCGCCAAAAACCCAAGCAGTAGCAACCACCTTGGATTCTAAATCCTCAACACAGTTTGGTGAGCCACCTCAGAAGGAGAAAGTAGCCTACAAATCTGAATCTTCTCAAGTCGTTTCGACAGGGAAGGAGGCAGCCAGGGATGCGGGAAAGAGCGAATCACTTTATGCAATGGGACCCGGTCCCAAGATCCCAGAACGAGTGCCAGTTGTCCAGAGCTCTGGAGCACAGGAACTCAAACCCCATAGCCTTCAAACTGATGGTCCTAAAGGACTGGAAAATAGTAAAGAGATGGGAAAGATCCCAGTGAAGGAGAAAACTGCACAGATAATGGCTCTTGATGCAAGCAAGTCAAGTAAAGGACCTGTGAACATTGAGGGGACTGGACTTAGTTCTGTTGGTACAATGAAAGTCTCAGACGCAGTTCCTGCCCAGTCCAAAACTGTTGAAGAACAGGTTCTAACCCCACTGGGGTCAGCCAGAGGCCCCCAAGAGGAAAGATGTCGCCTGGAAGCAGCTGAAGTGTCCCCAGCCTCTCCGTCCCCAACCGCCAGGTCACCTTGCACAAGCAAATCACGTGCCATATCTCCTGGTGATAGGTCCAGCTTTGTGATGCAGCTCACCAGTGTGGCGAAAACCGTGCTCGGGCCGATGAAGTTGGGATCTCAAGATGGTGGGAAGGCGAAGGACAGCTCCAAAACCAACGAGGACAAACGAGCCGCCACATTGGGAAAGTCTGAGGCCTCATCTGGGAGTCGCCGTGGGTTGACGGGAACGTGGCCTGGTCCTGGTTCATCAAAGCCTGAGAAGGCATCGAAGAGCTCTTCCAAGCATTCATAATATTCTTAACAGGAATATTCTGATTGGAATTTTAAATGCAATGCGTTCCCAATAATTGCCTAAATGCAGACTATTCAAAAAACTCTACAGCCATCAAACCAAGATATATAACAGAGAAAAAAAATATGTTAACAAGTAAAGGTGCTTCAAAATGACTTGTCAAATATGTTTGTTTGTGCATATGCTGTAAGAATATATTCACCATCATATGTGGATATCGAATGAACCAGTATGTCTCTCTAGATGCATGTTACATGTATATTGTGAATAGAAGAGTCAAAAAAAATAAGATATGAAAAATTAAAGACCTAATGCTAGTGAACACTGCACATCCAATCATTCCTGCCTGGCCTGTAGAGGGCATAACATGTTATTCATCACCATATCGACCAATCAGTTTGTCAGATTTAGAAACGAGAGGTAGTTAAAGTGTTTACCTAGTGACCGACACCATAGATCTCAATCCAGTACCTCAGCTATACTGTTAAACTGCCAACAGTAGCGCTATAATAGAGGGGTCAGAAGGCCTAATTAGAGGTTTAGGTGGTTACACTGGCAAAAAAGGGAAATGATTGTTGCACAAGGACAGAACCATGTGTTTAAGTGCTTGTTTCTGCTGTCTTAATTACATTTGCACTGGAAATGCCCAGTAAAAGTCAACATGAAATCAATTCACTTTTACTTTCTTAATGGATTTCTGTGTTATTTAATCTGCATCCACCCTGACTAAGATCTGTAGTAAAATAGCTACTTAAATGTAAAATGCAGCCTTTTTACCAACTAGTTAATTGAGAAATAAGCATGACCATTATGGAAGTAAATTGGGTTGCAGATGTCATTTCATGTTGAATTTTATGTGGATGAATTGAAATATCTTTGAAAAGAATTAGGAGAGAGTGTATATAGTTTTAATTAGCCACTCTGAGACTGGAGGGAAAACCTCAAGAATGGCATCGTTAAGTAATAATATTGAGATTATTAGATGAACTCCATGAAGAAAGTGGGTCACTATGATGTCATCGTGTTAGATTATATATATTATAGGCCAGTAAATGCACTGTGGGTTATACACTTGAATTCTTACAAATCTAAAGAAGCCTGATTATTCTTTAGTATATGCAGAAGAGTTTGTGAAGTATGAGGTGGTCCATGTGTAGATGTGTTTCATTTTAATCCATTCAGGGCTTTTAATTCACTTTTGCTACATTTTGTCCGATTTTTATAGGATTTTGTTTTGTAGTAGGTTGACATTGTCTAGTGGGCTGCAAGAGATGAAACAATGTTCTGGAAGTGGCTTCATTTTACGTGTGGAACTGATCCAACCACACGCTCACTCTCACATTTGTGTGAACATCCTTTGGAGACTCCTGTGTGTAGTGAATCTAGCGATGTCTTAGGAGTGTTTGGTGCCACATTAATGCAATGATTTTCTTCCAAATCAGCTGATCCTTGGTCCCTGATTGACTGTCTTCTGCCAATACAGGACTTTACACTTTACCCAAATATATTGAACCATATTTATTTTCTTTGGTATTACCATGGTTTTTTAGACGTCGTACCTTGATAATACCATTGTTTTGGACACGCATCATGAATATACATGTGGTATCTATTATCCATTATATCAGGTAACATTATTGCACCACAGTACTCTTTGTGAGGATGTCATCTTTTATAAGATTAATCATATTTGGGTAGGGTGTATATGTCCTTATTGTGCTTTCCGATTGATTTGTGCTGTGAAGTGTGTACGTAGGATAGATCGTGTCAGTTTTCCGTCAGTGTTTAGATTCTGTAGGCATAGCGTTTGCCTGAGACACCATTACTCACATAATGAGTACAAGCAATGTTACAGAATGCACTTTATTGATTTATCTCTTTGTATTTATTTGTTTATAACTTTATTTGAAAGATCATCACCCTGTTTGATTATTAAAAACTGTGCTGCTTTGCATAAATCTTCCTCAAACTGTTTTACTTGTGAATTGTTTTGTATATTTACATCTTATATCATTGTTTGTTTACAGTTTTTTTTATAATTTCACCTCAGGCAATGTTATAAACTAATGCAATTTAAAAAATAAAAAATAAATTAACAATAAAGTGCAGTAATAATAAAGCTGATGTTTTGTTTTATATTGCCGGTCCTTTTGCACATGATTGTAGATAAATGCTGAAATGATCAAATAAATAATGGTTAGTTATAGTATAATTAGGGTCAAATTATGTTTATATTAAGGTTTAAAGTTGAATGTATAATTTGCATAAATTCAAAGCAGAATTAATTTGTTTTCAGTTATAATAAGTAATTTCATCCATAATTATACAAAAAATAAAATAAAAAAGTTACGCCCTGGAGAGTGTCTCTACCGCCTACTTCGCCATGGTCCATCTACGAGCCCGAAGCAGGTACTGTCTCGGCAACAGAGGCCATAATTAACCTCTATGCGCTCTCTGTTCCAGTCCCGCTGGCTCCTCCCTGGAGGGTTGCTGTCCACCAGAGGGCCCTCCAGCCAACACAGGATTACACCCACGAACTCCATTTCCCATCATGCTTCACTCCTGGACTAATCACACACACCTGCACATCATTACCTCACCCAAACACTCATTACACACATAAGAGTCCTTCACTCAGTGTGAAGTCTTGAAAGAGCATTCTTCCCATGTTTGTTTTCTTGTTGGACTGTTACCTTGGACTGTTTATTCTGTTTGTGAACTGGCCCTGCTTGTCGACCCTGTAATAAATATATGTATACTGCACATGGATCCATACGACTCTGTCTCCCTCGTTAAAATAAGTCAACTGTGAAATCTAATGTAATATGTATTCAGGAAACATGGTTAAAACCACAGTTGGATTTTATAATAAATGGTTATAATTTAATTAGAAGAGACAGAGGAGGAGGAATAGCTACATTTGTATAAAATGGGATGAAACATAAGGTAAAACAAATATATAAAGAATATGAATCAATTATAACTAAGGTATGGACTGAAAGAGGGAGCATAGATATTATTACTTATTAGAATCCATGTGAAAAATTAAGTCAATTATTTTAGATGCTGTTGCAGGTCCTTTGCATGACAGAGTGAGGTGTGGTGATTTTAATTCCTATAATACATTATGGGGAAGTAATAATACTGATGTGAATAGACAACTGGTCAACTCCCTTCAGTATGGAAAAGCAATAATAGTACCTGTTCTTGAACCTGGAAAAAACCCATAAGATCCTTCTAGTTATAGGCCCTATTGCAACTTCTCAATTATGTAAAACAATGGAAAAAATAATCGCAGAAAGGATAACATATTTTTAGAGAGTAAAAATCTGCTGTCTCTTTATCAGAGTGGATTCCGTAAGGGTTGGAATACAATGGACTCTGTAATATGTCTAGAAGCAGACATTAGGAAAGCCCAGACAAACAAAGAAGTAGTGGTAGCTATCTTCTTTGATGTGAAAAAAGCATATGATATGCTCTGGAAAAAAGGATTAATAATAAAGTTAAAGTCTTAAATATAATAAATAAATAAAGTCTAAAGTAGGAATTGGTGGTAGAGCATATAACTGGATTCAGGACTTTTTATTTGACAGGAAAATACAAGTGAAAGTAAGTGAGAGTATCTAGAATGTGTACAGTGGAGAATGGAGCACCACAGGGAAGTGTGTGCAGTCCGCTATTATTCAACGTAATGATTAATGGCATATTCTTACAAGTTGAACATAACATTGGGAAATCTTTATATGCAGATGATGGGGCTTTGTGGACTAGTGTCACGATTGAAGCCGATGCGATCGCTCTTCAGCGGAGACACGACTCAGAAGGAAGGACTTCTCTGAATGAACATTTATTACAACAAGAAATACAGGAGCTGAACAGGCATCACAAGATGACAACATGTAACTTCAACATCAGACAAAGATACAAGACATGGGGAGTGAATTTATACAGAGACTAATCAAAGACAGATACAACACACCTGGGACAGACAGCTGGCGGATAATCAAACAATGATGAAAGGGGCGGAGATAGGGATGAGAGACACAAGGAGAGAATGGCATGAAAACAAACAAAGAGCACATGGACACGATAAACATAAACACAGGCACTAGAACAAACAACATGACACGCCTACGGTATGAAAGAGCTTCATTGCCAAGTATGCTTGCACATACAAGGAATTTGTTTTGGTGTCACAGTACACAGAGACAACAATAACACAACGAAGAATAAAATCAAAAACACAATAATAAATTTAAATAAATAAACTGTGGATTGTATGTACATGTGTGCTATGCATTAAATAGAAATAGAATAAAAACTATGATTAGAAATGATACTAAGATGAAGAATGTACTATACTGTAGGTGATAAAAATAAACATTGGTTATTGCACAATTGTTTTTGCACAGTGGGAGAACTATTGACCATAGGTGTAAAGAGTACCCGAAAACCATACTTGAGTAAAAGTACAAATTACTTACTGTCAAAATGACTCCATTACAAGT
>JAUMHI010000039.1:556448-573095 GCA_032359435.1 Enteromius unitaeniatus | reverse complement strand
GCACTCCTGACCAGTTTGTCCAGCCTGGATGAGTCCTTCTTTGCTGTGCTGCTCCCCCAGCACACAACAGCGTAAAAGAGGACACTGGCAACCACAGACTGGTAGAACATCCACAGGAGCTTTCTGCAGATGTTGAAAGATGTTGACCAGCTCCACTTCCTCTTCCTTGATCAGAACTGGTCGTGGACTTGGTCTGGACCTCCCAAAGTCAATGACCAGCTCCTTACAGGCACAGATGAACTTTGGGTAATGTACCTGTAACTTGCATGAGTTATGATTAAAAAATATGCCTGTTGAATAGAAACCAATTGTAGCAAACCCGAAGAGAAATGCACAACTGTGATGCCACTGGTCAGAATAAGGTACACAGACCGATGCCTGAACAGGCACCTGTCCTCTTGGCTTTGTGTTCACAAGTTTAACCGTGGTGTAAGAAGGCAGCTAGCTGTGTGTTTTCATGGCAGGTGGCTCTTTGCCTCCACGTCATGCATTAAAATTGTTCATTTGAGTCTTGACTATGACAGAGGAACACTTAACACATTCACAACCAACTTCACTGATGCTGTCTTGCCATTCTTCTTTTCTATTCCCCTCTGCTCAGCTGTAGATCCAGATATTTGTTTCAAAAACCATTAGGTTCCTTAACTTTCCTTTAATTTTGATGAGAATACCCTCAAATTAAGGCACCGACTGTGCACTTTAATTCATATTCATAACTTGAATTTGTTTTGGTGAACAGCTAAACTAATAAAGCAATGTAGAATTAAACTACAGCAGCGTTGTAAGTCTCTGGATGTTACTGTCGGTGTGAACGGGCCAACTCTAAAATTCTGTCATCGACTTTAAATAGACACCGAACTGAAGCAGCAGAACTAACTCTTTCCATTCATTCATATTCTGAATCACAATCCAGAGATCAAAGTCAAATCGTGCGGCAAAGGGTCAAAGAGCATGAGATGCAAACAGGCAAGATAATAAAACCGCTGAAACTCCACCCTCTTACACCACTTACCAGGAAGAAACGTTAATGACGTTTCATTATTTCTCTGTCTGTTATGCTCTGAGATGGCTTCATTAAATGTTTCTGCAGAAGATCTTTCTTGCCCTGTGTGCTGCGACATCTTCAAGGATCCTGTTGTTTTATCGTGCAGTCACAGTGTGTGTAAAGAGTGTCTTCAACAGTTCTGGAGAATCAAAGAAACTCAGGAGTGTCCTGTCTGCAGGAGAAGATCCTCCAGAGATGATCCTACATTTAATCTTGCATTAAAAAACCTTTGTGAGTCGTTACGGAGGCAGGGAAGTGAGAGCGGCTCTTCAGAGTCTGAGGAGGTCTGTAGTTCACACAGTGAGAAACTCAAACTCTTCTGTCTGGAGGACAAACAGCCGGTGTGTTTAGTGTGCAGAGATTCACAGACACACACCAATCACACATTCAGACCTATCGGGGAAGTAGTTTCTTCTCACAAGGTAAGACGGTATAATCATTTTGCTGGCTTTTGTTTTTGCATTGTTTTTTTTTATTTATTTGAGGTTTAAATTAAACTAAGTACAACACTTGCGGTGAACTATCAAATAGCAATAGCAAATATGTGAAGATGCATCGATGAATAATTAATATCAAGCAAATGACAAGATCCAAAATGGCTTTCCTTATCAGGCAGGCTTTCCGTTTCCTTATTAGGCAGGAGCTGAAATGTTTTATAGCCTTATAACATGACATAACATAGACTAATTTTCCTTGTCTAAACAAAATTCAAATTTCAAAATCATTAAAACCTGGTTTAATGGCTAGTGGAGAAAACAAATATGTTTTGGTCTACGTAAAATTATAATAAAATGTTCGTATTAATACTAATTTAAAATACAAATCAATACTTTTAGCTTCGACATGTAAACATAAGCTGAACTGCCTTCCAGTTCAAATCAGATGTTTTCACTTTGTCTAATTGTAGGAGGAGATCAATACAGCACTGAAGACCTTACAAGTGAAACTGATGCACGGAGAGAAAATGAAAAGAGAGTGTGTGAAAACAGTTCATCACATCAAGGTGAGCAAACAGAATCGAGAGCCAAATACTTTACAATCACAACACAGCCTATCATAATAGATACTGGACACACTTAGACTTATGATTATAATGAAATAATAGGAATCAAGAACCTAGAAAACCTCATTCATAAAGTACTTTATGTATTGTAAAAACATTTGTAGTGTGTTGACGGAGACAACTGAAGTGAATGTTGTCTGATTTCAGTCTCAAGCTGAGCACACAGAGCGTCAGATTAAACAGCAGTATGAGAAGCTTCATCAGTTTCTCAGAGATGAAGAAGAAGCTACAATCACTGCACTGAGAGAGGAAGAGGAGCAGAAGAAGAAGATGATGAAGGAGAAGCTGGAGGAGATCAACAAACACATCTCAGCTCTTTCACACACAATCAAAGACGCAGAAGAGACGATGAAAGATAATGACGTCTGCTTTCTGAAGGTCTGATAGATAATCTATTGACTGATTGATTGATTGATTGATTGAGTTCTTGTTGATGAATGGTGTGTTTGTTCTGCAGAAGTTTCCGGTCTCAATGGAAAGGTGAGTCATCTGCTGCTGTCTCTGGTCTCTCTTCTTCTGAAGTCAAATCCACTTCAGTTCTGATCCTGAATCTTCTTCCAGAGTCCAGATCTCATCACAGCCGGATCCACAGACACCTCCTGGAGCTTTGATTGATGTTCCACGATACTTGGGCAACCTGCCCTTCAGAGTCTGGAAGAAGATGCAGGACATCGTCCAGAACAGTGAGTCTCCAGAAGATCTGTGCTATTACACATACACTGGAACTGGGTGAAGTTTTACAGATTTAAAAATGTCAACAAAAGCAACTGTTGATTGTGTTTCATCAGCTCCTGTGATTCTGGATCCAAACACTGCAAATCCAGATCTCATTGTTTCTGCTGATCTGACCAGTGTGAGACACAGCTGGAAGAAACAACGTCTTCCAGCTAATCCAGAGAGATTTGACTCTTTTCACTGTGTTCTGGGTTCAGAGGGTTTTAGCTCAGGAACACACAGCTGGGATGTGGAGATTAAAAAGAGCAGATGCTGGAATTTTGGAGTAACTACAGCATCAAACCCGAGGAAAGGACGTGTTTTCTTTAGCGCTGATGTCTGGAGTGTCTGGTATGGACTGTATGAACCATCTGGTTTTCCTGTAGAACAGGATCTTGAGCGTGTGAGAGTGTATCTGGACTATGACGGAGGAACAGTGTCCTTCTCTGATCCAGTAACTAACACACATCTACACACATTCACAACCACCTTCACTGACACTGTCTTTCCCTTCTTCTGTTGTTATAGGTTTTCCCCTCTGAGGATCTTACCAGTCAGTAGTTGAAGTTAATATCAGGACGTTATATTTTAAACTGTTATATTCGGGTCTGAAAAACATATGGAACTGTAAATATCATGCATTTCTTTAACATTTAATATATTCATGTCGTTCCAGACATGCATGACTTGATTTCATTGAGGCGAAAAAAAACTAGAAAAACACAGCGTGCTGTAATGTATGGAAGCAAACACCAAAATGTTGTATGTGGGAAAGACAGACATAGAGCTGAAATAAAAAAGCTTGCAATAGCAGAACACCCACCCCTAGAAGTTGTGATTGCGGTCCGCGGCTGCACAAATCGCATTCCAGTGGTTCCTCTGCAGAATAAAATCATGACCACATTCCCTATCGGGCCCTTAGAATTGAATTTCAGGTTGAAGATCCAAATTCCAGTTTCAGTCAAGCTTCAAGGGTTCTACATAATCCCAGCTGAGGAATAAGGTGCTTATTTAGCTGATGTTCGCTTGGATCTGCATGAAACAAAAATGCATGTGTGTGGTGGGATTGAGGCATAAAGCGTTGTAGTACTCTCTAAAATGGTTCAAGGGTGACACAAAGGAGGTGTTGAACAAATCTCTGTCACTTATTGCATCTGTAATGGAGGAGATGGGGACATGTGGATCTATACGCAAGACTTTATTAATAGACATGGTAAAAACAGGCTGGATCGAAAGATCTGCAAATAGGTATGTAGAAGGCAAAACACAAGTATAGTCTAGAGCAGGGGTCACCAAGTTCGGTCCTGGAGGGCCGGTGTCCTGCAGAGTTTTGCTCCAACCAAAGATCGGTACACAAGACTAGGCATGACGAGGACTCAGTGGCAGGTTCCATAGCTGTAGCAGGGCAAGGTGAGGGTTCAGTGGCCGTGGCACGACAGGACAAGGGGTTAACAGCCTCTGTGGCCATGACTCTGGGAATTGTGCTGCCACCGACCAAACCTCTGAGAGATCAATAACTAACACCTCCTGCAGTACTGGGACTAACTCATGAACGGGCGAGGCCTTGGGTGCAGACTCGAGGACAGACAAAGTCTTGGGGGCAGACTTATGGACAGATGAGCCCTCTGAAGCACATTGTGCAACCCACCTACTTAAAATGTTGACTGCCATTACCGAGAGCACAGTGGAGAGGGGGTGAGCCTCTGAGATGGCCAGTGCTGAAGCTCTTGAGATGCCCTGGGGAACACAGGAGTAGCATTCAGGGTGGCTGGAGACATGAATTCCACCTGGGCTGAAGGCTTGGGTGTGGCAACTTGTGCAGTGGCTCAGGGGCAGCAACCATTGTGTGCAGGCAGCTCAGATGGAACATGATGTGGCTCTGATGTGGTTTCTCAAAACGAGAAACAAGAAATCGGTAAACAAGAGAGCAAAGGAAGGATTACCAACTGGACACAACACAGTCTGGGGTGGTTTGAGGGAACTTTCAGCTTGTGATCGTAACAGCATCAACGTACTGTGAGAGTAATTTGAGAGCATTTAGCTACTGGATAGTACATCAATGGGACCACCATACTGGTCTGCGCAACTTGACGTAATGCTCATTAAAAAAGCTGGGACTTCTCTGAGCTGTGAAGATAACTATTTTGAGGTTTCACAAAACTCTTTAAGGATTGCCTTATAATTAGCAGCCCGAGCTTTGATATTAATGTTAACCATTAATGATAACCAATTTTTTAAGCCCAAGTATTTTATTTTCGTCTGTTTGCATCTATTTGAATGGGGTAAAGGTATTTTGTAAATTGTATAACTATGGTGTATTGACATAAAATCTGTGAGATGCTTGTTCATAATCAAATGTTTATGATGTTTATTTTTCAATAAGGACATTTATTGTTGTATTATGAATAATAAAACACATCTTGTCTTAAACACGTCAAGCATAAGGTTAGAAATAAATTTTAAAAATGAAAACACAAATGCTTCAGATAAATAAGGTTTTGCAGAGATGCAGAAAGTGAACTTCCCGTCTCCATTTTCAGCTTTTCCTGGGTCTGGGCCTTGATTATCTGATTTAAGCGAGTTTTAAAGCTAACCTGTGTGGGACAGAGGTCCTCTGTGAACAGGTTTGGGCACCATGACTGTCAAGGGTGTGTGGTGCAGGAAGGCATGAAGGCTGAGGAGAGTTCTCAAAATAACAGAAATTGAATCTATGAACTTGCAAACGAACAGGCAGGGAAATACATGTACAAAATAACATTGTATAACATTGAGGACCGAGAATCAAAGACAAAATAGAACAGGTTTTTACAGTTAAACACTCAGGGAGAACTGAAAACAGGTGAGGAGCACAGGCGGGAATGAGTTAAATAATCAAACTAAACAAGACACGGAACATGACCAAATAAAAAAAAAATAAGGAAGACACAAAATGAAACCAAAACTAAACAGAACAGTGGCAACGCCTTATATATAAATATTTCTTTTTCTTCATTGGAAAAATTGTCTGGCACTGCATTACTTTTACATTATCACAGACAGAAGAGAAAAGACTAAGGTAAGTGCAACAGGTATGAGTAAAGTGATACAAGCCAGCATGTACATATCTTGTCATTTTATAAGTTATACTGTAGCTGGTCACATGTTCCTTGTCCTTCCTAGTAGTGGCACACGGTGAAGACAAATAGAAGGCTGGAATTTCAGTAAACTTGAAAAGATTTTAGAGACTAGCAAGGTGTCCAGGTAGGTGATCTTGAAGATCAATGAGACTAGACATTGCAAAGAGTGGATCGAGTGTAAACACATTACCATGTTTATAGAACAAACTTGTTGACTGAAACATTAGTTTCTCTACCTTTGTTTCAGATCTTATCCAACCACATTTTTTAAAGACTTTAGTGCTTGTTCTACTTTATATAAAACATTTAAATGTAAGATTATTTTCATTTGTGTTGCAAAACTGTGTTATAGAAATTCAATCATAAATAATAATAGCATGATGTAAACATTCACTGTGTGATTCCATTTATTGATAGCTTATATTTTCTATGTATGTGATGAATGGATCATGAATGGACATCAGTGAGTCTCAATCATGATTCAGTTATGATATTGTGCCATAACATGATTTATATTGTTATTATAGTTTGGTGTAGTTTGAGATGCTGGTACTACTAGTCACACCCTGCAAAAAAACCTTATATATCAGGAAGTGACACAAACAAACTGTTTTCCCTTAAAAGAAGAAACTCTGCTTTTGAGCTGTAGTGCATATCCTCTCTCTGTGTGTCCATTTACAGTGAAATGGCAGAAGCCAGTATCTCATGGGCCGAGGATCAGTTCACTTGTTCAGTGTGTCTGGATCTCCTGAAGGATCCAGTGACGATTCCCTGTGGACACAGTTACTGTATGAGATGCATCACAGACTGCTGGGACCAGGAGGATAGGAAGAGACTCTACACATGTCCTCAGTGCAGACAACCTTTCACACCAAGACCAGTTTTGGGTAAAAATGTGGTGTTTGCTGAAATGGTGGAGAAGCTCAAGATGATGAGACTCCAATCTGCTGCTGTTCCTGCTCGTCATCTTCATCCTTACACTGGATCTGGAGATGTTCAGTGTGACTCCTGCTCTGGAGTTAAACAGAAAGCAGTCAAATCCTGTCTGGAGTGTCGAAGCTCTTACTGTCAAAATCATCTTGAACAACATGAGAATCTCTTCAGAGGTAATAGACACAATCTGATGGACGCCACTGGACGACTGCAGGACATGATGTGCCCTCAACATGATAAAATGCTGGAGATTTACTGCCGGACCGACCAGCGATGTATCTGTATGCTGTGTTTGGTGGACGAACATAAAAATCATGACACTGTATCAACTGGAGTGGCCAGAGCAGAGAAACAGGTACTGCTCCAGACTGGATCTCTTTAAGTCACAGTTAATGTTGTTTCTCTCTTGATTTTATATGATTTTTCTTTCAATCACTTTCAATCAATCCTAACTGACTAACAAGAGAAAAACATTGTTTGATTTAATAAAGTATCTGTTTTCTGCAGAGACATTTTGAGGAAACGGCGAGAAACATTCAGAAAATTATCCAGCAGAAAAAGAGTGAGCTAAAGCGAGTGAGTGAGGCTGTGGAGTCTCATAAGGTGAGTTGGGACAAGTTTAAGAAGCCTCCTTCACACTTTTCATAGTTCATAGTACTGTGTGTGTTCGCGCCACAGGAACTAGGAATTTAGTTCTAGAAAATTCACCAATTTAGCTCCTTCTTCAGAGTCTGATGGTTCTGTAGGGACCAGGGATGAAAATGTGCGCTGATTGGCCAAACGCATGCACCAACACTTGCTACCCAACATTTTTTTAAATATATATAGCATATATATAACATATGTATGAGAATGATGGCAGGATTAACCATCTGACCTAAAAACAAAGTTTTTTAGTAAATCACACTTGACTTGACTTCACTTGACTTGACTTGAATAAAGAAAATAATTTGTAAAAAAGGCTGCATTGTGGTCTTGTCTCAGTGTAGGTGCAGGTCCACTATCTCATCTGTCTGACTGTTAAACTTGTGATAAGAGACAGAAAGACTAATATTAGCGAAGGTGCCATTCCTCTTACAATATTTGACACTGAATTGTTCCGGAAGTGTTTAAATTGATAGAAATGTGTTAGTGTGTTGTGTGTATGCCAGGTCAAAGAGATGAGATGAGAGTTTCAGCGCTAGATCGGAAAAGGATCTACCACCCACAGTTCACATTTAATTTTGTAGTGCTTCTCACAATACACATCATTTCAAAAAGCTTTGCATAAAATGATTTTGATAGCCTTGGGTTTGATATTGTACATATTATCAAGTGGCCAGAATTTTTTAAGACCATGATAGGTGTGAAGGACTATAAATGTATTTTATGTGCTGTGTTTTTTTTGCTGTTGGTGGGGTTTTTTCCCCAAGTAATTAAAACTTTATTATTTTAGAACTAATGAAGAACCATTCGAGAATGGTGTTTTGGTGCTTTATGTCTATGTGAGGTACTATTAAGAGCTAACAGTGATGTGTGTCGTGTAACAGCGCTCTGCACAGACAGCAGTGGAGGACAGTGAGAGGATCTTCACTGAACTCATCCGCTCCATTGAGAAACGTCGCTCTGAGGTGAAGCAGCTGATCAGAGATCAGGAAAGAGCTGCAGTGAAAAAAGCTGAAGAAAGACTGGCGAGACTGGAGTTAGAGCTTGATGATCTGAGGTGGAAAGAGACTGAACTGAAACAGTTTTCAGACACAGATGATCATCTTCATTTCCTCCAGGTAATGGAGATCTTCTTAACTACAGAACTGAAGACAGAGTTAATGTTTTTGTCTTTGTGTCTATAGAGTTGCCCGTCTGTCTCTCTCTCTGGATCTACAGACAGCTTCACTGTCAGTTCTCGTCCCAATTTTGATGAGTTAGCGAAGTCCGTCTCTCAGCTCAGAGATAAACTGCAGCAGGTCTGCACAGATGAAATAGAAAAGTTATCTAAAACAGGTAATACTGTTGTACTTTCAGAAAGGAGTTAAGCACTGTTCATTAAATATGAAACGGTTGTACCTTGGGAATTAAAGGGTTTGCACTGACGCAAAGGTTTTCTTTGGTTTTCATAGTGAAAACTGTCCAGGTCATTGTCCCGAGTCAACAGTTTACGACTAGGAAGGAGTTCCTACAATGTGAGTGGATACACAAACACTTGTGATCACTGGGAGACTTTCTGTGCTAATTGATGATGGTCTTACCAGGGGTTTATTCCAGAACCAGAAAAGTAGGGTGACCATACGTGCCATTTTTCCCAGACACGTCCTTGCTGGGATTTGTTTTGGCTTTGTTTTCTTGATTTGCATATCATATGCACCACTCTCATCTATGTGGTGTTCGCTAACAATACAGTTATATTTGATTTAGAAATAATAAGACAAATAACGTTTTTTTTTATATATATATATATTAAAAAATAAATAAATTATTTGTCTGACAAATCAGTAACTCCGGTTAGAGAAACACGGCCAATTATAATCATTATGAAATGACAGTAATCATGTTCTATTATTGATGTAAAGTTATGTTTTTTTCTTCATCAGATTCCCGTCTGTTGACTCTGGATCTGAACTCAGTGAATTACTGTCTCTCTCTGTTAGAAGAAAACACAGTGATCACTTACTCTGACAGACGCCTGCCGTATCCTGATCATCCAGACAGATTTGATTGTTGGACCGAGGTGTTGTGTAGAGAGAGTGTGACTGGACGCTGTTACTGGGAGGTGGAGTGGGCTGGTGAAGGGGGATCAGGTGTAGATATAGGAGTCACATATAAGAGCATCCGCAGGAAGGGAAATGGTCTTGAGAGTGCAGTCGGACGTAACAATCAGTCCTGGTGTTTGTTCTGCTCTCCAGACTACTGCTCATTCTGGCACAATAACATAGAGTCCGTCCTTCCTGTGGTCAATGTCTCCAGAAGAATAGGAGTGTATGTGGATCACAGCGCAGGGATTCTGTCCTTCTACAGCGTCTCAGACACAATGAGTCTCATCCACAGAGTCCAGACCTCCTTCACTCAGCCGCTCTATGCTGTGTTTTGAGTAAAAAATGATACAACAGTCAAACTATGCCATCATTTATTTTGTCATACATGATGATAAATCAGTAGGCCTACCTCTAAGATGTCATGAAGCTTAATAATAAATAACGACAACAAAAAAAAGCTTAACCTTTAATAATTTTTTTTTAATTATTAAAGGTCCGATTTACCTGATGCACTCTTAAATTGATTGTTCAATAATAAGCAATTAGGATAAAAGTAAAGTGTGAGTCTATAATTTTGATTTATTGTAATATTGTTTGTGCTCTGACACAGATGATAACAGAGATTATCTTAGATTCTCCTACAGAAGCCATTAAATATGTTTAATTTTTAACCTTACACCTCTAGTACTGCTGCCTGTACACACTTTTATATATGAATAAACGATTCATATTACATGTAATGTGGTATTATTTACATGCATACATTAACATATCAGGCTCTGTATCTTTATATAGCTATTTCTAAATTTGATTATTTACTCGTGTATATCATTTTTAAATATAATAGTCTTCATAGCATACCACAAAATTATAAGTAACTGCACAATGCCATAAAACTTTGAGCATACTATAGCCAGCAGAGGTCAGTCAATCTGCAAACAATTTCAACAGGAGACAAGACAGAGCAAAATCCCCAAAAACAGGCCGAAAACACAGGGAAACTCACAGAAAACCAAACCAGACCAGACCAGACTAGACTAGACTAGACTAGACTAGACTAGGGAAACCGCTTTGTAGAGACAAACCCAAAACACGGCTAGGCTACAAACACAAACAGCTTTTAAAGGCAAGACAACCAGTTAACAAGGGGAAGAGCCAATTAACTGTCATGGTAACTAACAGGGGAGCTGAGGGACAGGTGAGCACAATAACAATTAAAGAGAGTCTTTAAACAGAGCCACAGACAGGAGTGGATCCTGGGTGGAGGGCCCTCTGCTGGAGTTCATGGGGATCGTGACATGACCAAACAAAAATTCAGATTTTGTGATTTGTAAAATGTATTATATTTTTAATTACGTAAAAAATCTGAAGAATAAACAATACAAATGTATTTTCACAATCCTCTTTGATCATATGTTTAGGGTGCCAATATAATTCTGACCATGACTCGTTCTAAAACAGCTGCTTAATAATAATAATAATAATAATAATAATAATAATAATGTGTGAAAACAACAGCTGATTGCAATAATTTATGCATGAATTCATTACAAAGAGATTCCAAGACATTCCTTTTACTATTATTCAACATCTGATGTCTGCAGTTTATGTTTTGCTTGCTTTAAAAATATGTGAATAGGTTAGTCTCACAATTATTGTTATGCAATGTGCTTTCAGTGAATTTAATTTTAAACAAATTTAGCGAACACACATTTCTGGTTTTTAGAGTCATTCCACCAGCCCAGTATGATTTGAGTCCCTCTGACCTTTTTGAGTAACACACAGTAATATGACACATATATACAATATCAACTCAAACCTGTTTCCTGTAAAGACAGAAAACTATTACTTGTGGAAATTATCTTTAATGCATGCCATGTTATTCACTACATTTAGGGCAGGGGCTATTTTGAGCAAAGAAATCACAACCCTGTCAAGTAAAGACAATCAGTATCAGAAATCAATAAAGAGATTCAAATGTTTGGATATTTTGAAATCAATCCATTGCTTCTTCCACAACTGTTTCTGGTTTCACGCTTGCATCTTGATACCTAGACTTAAAGGCAGAGAAAAGAAGAGCTTTCCAATTTCCTTTCGGCTTTGCTTCATCAAGTCCCACCAGTCTGAGAGATGACAAAAAGACAACAATGCAGTTAGTAGCCTACTTGGTTTGATTCAGTGTGTAGTTTTATACAAATCCGACACTAAGAGTAACCTGAGCACAGTTGTAGAATGGAAATCTTGCTTTTGTCTGGAGTATTAAAACACCAGATATCAATTATCAGTATTATTTTAAGCACTAATGAATCGCAAACTAAAAAATCTATTTGCTCTCTTATGTGTGAAAATGTGTAAGTAGGGTTAGTTAATCTTGCATATGTACTTGAAGAAATGGAGGTCATCACTTCTCTCCCTGATCTTCTCTAGCAGTTGCACACTGGCATCGATGGCAACATCTGCAGCTGTGTTGTGCAATGAACCATGAGAAGAAGCACTGAAATCCTTATTAATACCATACGGGAAATCCCGAAAACCTCCATGGCTGCACTTTCCTGTCAAAAAAGATAGTTTATATGGTCATTTTATTTGTGCACACACTAGCATATGAACTTTTGGAGACGTTGAATGTAATCAAGAGTTTTGCCATTTGGTTTAGATTTTCTTGTGTATCCTGATGTCAGTATCTTTCTTTTAGCAACATCTTTCGTAAACTTTAAAGATATGCCATCGGTTGGGTCCTCACATGTGGCCGTGTTCTCATCTAGTGATTTCATAACATAAACACACATTTACTCAACTCGGTAAACATCTATCTATCAAATTATCTATTATTTTAACAAATGAAAAAAATGGTTCTGTCAGGTTTATCTAAATTCTGGATACTTTACTAATTTTACCCTAAAATATGGTTGAATAGGTGCAAAAACTCACTTACCTGCAAGGTTTGGTATTTCTACATCTGGATTGATCAGGGCACTACACGGTGCACGGTTTTTCAGCTCAATCCAGTTACTGTGACTGTAGAAATCCTTTCATTTATAAGACAAGACTGGTCATATTAATCTCATACCAAACCAATACTTTAACTCATTTGCTTGATTCCCAGTTTAGACTTAAATACAGACTTAACAACAGAAGAGAGGTAAAGTTACCTGTAATGTGTGTATGATTTGCCCAAGTGTTTTTCTTGCATCATCAAAATTGCCATTTTGCATTTGGTTTATAATTGTGTTTATGCCATTGATTATGAGGTCTTTTCCCTTCTTAAACATCTCATTGTCAAAATGGTGTTCTGGATCATTAAATGTCACATCTGTCATCACATTATAATAGCTGATAACTCTTATGCCTCTTTTAAAGTTATTTGCATATGCTTGTTTTTTGCAGGCGGCTGCCAGGGACTTTACTTTCAGTTTATTTGGCTGTGATGATAAAAAAAAAATGGAAAAAAAGTAATAATAATAATAATAATAATAAATGTAAAAAAGATTTAAGACCTAGAAATTGCTAGTACAGTATATTTCACAAGTTTACATCAAAGAAATAATAAGCAGATATGAATAGACTCAATATTTGAAATATGGATGTGTAATTCATTATAAAACTTGCTGGAAGATTGTGAAATTCACCTGTAATCTTATACATATTTTTTGTATGCAGTTATTTACATGGTTCTCATCCAGTCTAATGCAAACCATGTTAGGAACTACAGTTTCAGTGACATAAACTCCAAAGATTTTCAGCTACTTAACAGATTCACATGAATCAAAAGTCAAAAAATAAGTCTAGAAGGGATAACAAATTTTGCCATATGGATCACAAATAATATGACTAAGTTATCATGTTACCATGTTGTCAGTTTCATACCTGTTTATATGATGTAACAACTCTGTCGCAGACACTTGCTGTAGCACGTAAAATGGCATGTTTTGTGATTTCTTGATGATTTTTGGAATTGGGTTTTCTCAAAAAATAAAAGGTCTGAACACCAATCAGAAAGCTCAGCAGAAGAAATACACTCCTCATTGTCAATGGCTATGAAAACTCACAATGTCACGTGTTTTCTGGAAATACAGAACAAACGCAGTGTTTTACTGTGACAATTTTGATTTAAGAAATTATTAACATTTTATTATTAAGTGTCCAGCCTCTAACTTTCTATCCTGAAGCTCTTGATGAGCTTGTTCAGGTGTTAGATCAGGGCTGGAGCTGAACTCTGCAGGAAAGTGGACCTCGAGGGCCAGATTTGAGAACCCCTGCTCTAGCTGTTGTAGTGTGCACAGTCAATTCACGTCAATTACAATACACAATAATACATGCAGAAACTTACCTCAACTTACCCTCAGTCTCTGAAAGATGTTCTTGAGCTAGTGGGAATAAATATGTCTGTCAGTGAGCTGTTCAATTTCCATAATGTTTAAAGATATAGCTATCATCACTTTGCCTAAGTTGCTTATACAGTATATCTTTAACTGACTTTAAAAAAGGCTATTTTTAGAACAGATATGACAGTTTAAAATGTTCTACAAAAGAAAGAAAGAAAATACAGAGTCACAAAAAAGGTTACTGAGAAATACTTTCAATGAGTGACTATTAAATTGTGTATTGTTTGTTTTTATTGCATTCCTGAATTTTTTTGCCTTTGTGAAACTTTTTATTTCTATCCATTGAAAAATGTTTTAAAGCACTCAGCAAATAAATATAATTTATTATCATTCCGGTCTCTCTGAACTGTCCTTGTGCTTTGAACTTACATTCATGGTCTCATATTTGTCCTTTTAAAAACATTATCTGATATTCTCCTGACTACTAGCTATGGAGCTGTTGCCTCTGTCTTGGGCATTTTTGTGGATTTCTCAGAGACCTCCCATGTCACAGTTTTAAGCCTGGATGTCCTGTGCCAGGGGTGTAGAATTAGGGGGGGATACCAGGAACATGCTACCAATATCATACAGCGACTACCCGACTGTCCCTAACAATTCTGATCAAATAATTAAATGTAGTCCATGTATGTTTTTTGTAATTTTGGATTTATGTGAAGAGTCATACCATTAAGAAGAAAACAGTGGATTTTTAATAGCCTACATTAGCGGAGTAACGTACCCAATAGCCTAATAGAAACCATCACAGAAATTCTAATGGTTTCCATTAAAATAACATTTTCTGAAAAAATCCATTTACAAAATTCCTGTTTGTAGTGTGTTTTACCGTCCCACCAATAAAATCCATCACATATCACCATTATACTTTCCATTAAAATATACAAATACATATATACCAATACAAAATCCCATTATAACTACTAAATCCATTACATTTTCAACTGTTTTGAGCAAGTTAACTTCAGCAATTAACAAAGTTGCATCTGAGTTTGAAGTAGGCAAAGGTAGCAGAGCAAATGGCAAGAGAAAGTACAGACTGTGGTTATAAGCATACGGACAGAAAGACAAAGTTTTTGCTGAAGGCTACATAATCTTCCAGCCCATGATAAGGTCATTATAAACATGGAAAACCACACCTCTTTGGTGTGACAGGATTTGAAACAGTATCCCGAGTTGCTGAGGACGGTCGTTAACTCGTCAACATAATGTTGTTCTGCTGAATGTTCAAAGCAAACCGTTCGCTAATACATTCACAAAATACAAACGGCACTGAAATCAACAGAGTCTCACTCCATCTCGTCACATTGTGACGCTTGGTCAAAACCCTTTTGCGTCACTTTTTGAAGCTCAAGGTACCCCTTTTTAGTCACTTTTTGACGTGAAGGGTTGTTGTTTTCAATAGGAAACCCTTAGTGTCAAGATGGCGAATATTTTTTTTCCTTTTATCATCATAGTTAAAAGAAATATTGGGTAAAATCTACCATCTGTCAATAAAACACAAGATATAGAAGGCAGTATACAACCACCATCATAATTTATTTGAAAGATATTAATATTCCAAGTCTTCTGAGGCAAAACGATTGATTTGTGAAAGGAATAGACGCGGTCGCTGTCTCTGTCTTCTGTATACTTCCTGTGCGCTGCTGCAGTCTCAAAAAATTAGCAATTTCAAAAAATGGCGGTACAAGAATCCTTACATCAATGTTGGTTGTGAAATGCCATTGGCTCTTGTGTGTCTCGTGATCATTTTCAGTGATTAAAACCTCTTCTTCACATAAAGACTCTGTATGGCTTTAGAAGACTTGGAATGTGACACGACTTGTTTGTAATGTATTCATACTGCTTGTTTATGATTAGTTTGTGCAATAAATACATGTGACTGAATTTGCCTGTGTGTGTGTTTATATTGTTCAGAGGTGGGTAGGTTTAGGGCAGGGGTCGGGTTTGGTGCTCCAATAAAACAAAAACATTATATAATAAATTTATATATGCATGCAAACCATTACATTAAGCAAAACAACTGAAAACAACAGAGGACCCTTCACGTCAAAAAGCGACTAAAAAGGGGTTGAGTTTTAAAAAGCAACACAAAAGGGTCTAGACCAAGCGTCAAAATGTGACGAGTTGGAATGAGACAGTGTTGCTGAAATAAGAGATTGCGGTTTATCTGTCAATCAGATGTGTGTGAAAGTTCTGTTCCTTACTTCAGCAACAAAGTATTCTTTCAGAATCATCCTGGGTCCAATTAGATTAATATAAAAATAATGTGATGCATGATTAAGACGCCCAGCACTGACGCTGCTGAAATGTTGGTTAACATAACAATTGTTAAAACATAATTTGTTAAGCAACAAAAAAAACTTAATAATTCAAAAGCAAACCTACTCCCTTGTCCTGTACTGAGCACACTCAGGGATTTTCAGATATAACAAATGTTTGGAAGTTTTATATATACTCATCTTTTACTACTTTTCCTAAAGGTAAAAAAAAATTAAGTTGTTCATTATTATTAATATTATTATTTAAATTATACTTATCATATTGTTTTAATGCAAAAGTTTGGGCACCCCTTGCAGAATCTGTGAAAAATCTTCACTGAACTCATCCGCTCCATTGAGAAACGTCGCTCTGAGGTGAAGCAGCTGAT
The DNA here is from genome assembly GCA_032359435.1 of Enteromius unitaeniatus. Classification (NCBI taxonomy): domain Eukaryota; kingdom Metazoa; phylum Chordata; class Actinopteri; order Cypriniformes; family Cyprinidae; genus Enteromius; species Enteromius unitaeniatus. Next base: position 556,466 of record JAUMHI010000039.1, on the reverse strand, counting down.
CAGAAATCAGGAAAGAGC
>JAUMHI010000039.1:535137-556348 GCA_032359435.1 Enteromius unitaeniatus | reverse complement strand
GATCATGGTTATTTCCTTCAGGTAACAGAGAACTACTCGAACACTGAGGACTTTAACCAGCTTCTGTAATTACAGGGAACTTGTGTTTTTGTCTTTGCAGAGCTTGTCATCTGTCTCTCTCTGGATCTGCAGACAGCCTCATCTGTCTTTTGACAATGTGTTGAAATCCATCTCTCAGCTCCGAGACAAACTGCAGTTCTCCAGAGAGACTATAGATAACATATCCGAGGTAAATATTAGTAACAGAAGTTAATTGGATATAAAAATGCAGCTAGGATGAATCTCCTGTAGACATGAGAATTAAACTGCAGGTGTGTTTGGTTTCTGTTGTGAAGACAATCCAGGTCAGACTCCTGAATACGACACCAAGCAAGAGTTCCTATGGTGTAAGTTACTCGAAAAACCCACAGTCCATTTGTTAAGACTTTTCTACAGCAGTTACGTGAAGTGAATGCTTTCCTGCTTTATAAATACGCAGAGAAAAATGATAAATTATAAAAAAATACAAATTGTTCATGAGCTGAACCACAGCGCCAAAGACTCCGTGGCCAGAACGGCCCTTCAACTCAGCCCCCGTGGCCGGCCCAAGAAACGCTGGATGGATCAAATCGTTGAAGACATGCGAAGAGTAAATGTCAACCCGGAAGATGCCCACAACCGCATCAAGTGGAGACATGCATGCAGATCCGCGGACGCCGCACCAGAGCGGGACTAATGCGAAGACAGAAGTTCATGTGCTGAACTCAAAGATCTAAGACTTTTCCAAGGCCTCTTTCTCTCAAATTTTGTTCACAAATCTGTCTAAATCTGTGTTAGTGAGCACTTCTCCTTTTAACATGCCACTGAATTTTTCTATAAATCTTATCTTGTGTATATGTATATAAACAGGTAATGATTGGCTTAGATGGAAGACAGGAAGTCAGATGAGGTTTGGAGACATGTTTAATATTAACAATCAGATGTACGAGTGTTTGAGAATCGTTCAGCGCTCGGCTGAGAGTTTCTGCATGGTGGATTTCAGACGATCTCGAGCACTGCTGCACGGCTCCAGCGACTTATTCGGCCTGTATGTAAAACAAATCAAACATGTCACAAAACTCGTCGATAACAAACACCTTCATGGATGAAAACACTTGTGTTTGCCGGGTTACCTGGACATGAAAGCGTTTAGCACAGTGATGTGTTCTCGAGGGAAGTAGCTCTGTTTCACTGCATGCTCCAAACACTGCAGATGTCCTGGGACCAACTTCACCGGCTTCAGCTTGTCTTCACTCTACAGAGAGAAAGATAAAGCTCAAAAATGTCAAATAATTCTCGTCCTGGTGACTGACAAAATCAGTCATATTCCTATTAGGACAAGGGTTTTCAAACAGGGGTTTAGAGTGAGATGAAAACAAATGAACACACATACAGTTTTGTGCAAAATGAAAACAATAAAAACTTTGCAGCACCATAACCTTAAATCATAAACAACAACAAAAATAATTATCTGTAAAATCTATTAGCAACAGATTAGCTCAGTTTTCGCCCCCGGTCTGAATGCGCTAAATGTTAGTACCTTTAACAGGCCGAGCATCACCAGCAACGACGACATGAAAGTCATGCCCTGGAAGGAGGGTGAGAGGAAGGCCTTGTTCATCACAGCGTCTGAAACACACAGACACACCAGAATCAGTCAGATGTCCACTTGATAATGTACAGTGCTTTGCTAGTCTATATAAATAAAAGTGATTGATTAACCGTCCAGAAACCGATCATCTCACCGATGCTCTCCAGCACGGCTGACTTCACCTCGCCGTCGTCTTCCTTATACACAGACGAGATCTTGAGGAACGCTTCCACGGTCTTACTCGCGTCTGACACGTCCACCTGCAGAAAACCCCCAGACGCTCAGCTCTAGTATTACACTAAACTCTTACATGTGACCGAATTATGTCATTTCATTACAGTTTATATGTTACTGTAATCTGTTCCAGTAAATTACATTTAAGGGGGAGGTTCTTACATTGAATATTTTCACACATATATACAGATTTCAAATTTAAGACACCAATGTTTCAGGAGTTTAGGACAGAATACAACATGTTTATTTGATAACAGTTAGATTTCCTATTTGGGCTTGTGTATATGCTTTATTTTTTGAGGTTAGATGCCAGTTTGCAAAGAATTGTTTTCATATCAGAGCTATTCAACTATTCGTGTTATGTTTTTAAATCTGTATTGAACTTCAGGATGAACTCAAAGTAAAAGGCGGCGCTGAGGTCTGATTTTGTGGTTCTTTTACATTAATAGTAAATGATTATTATAGTATAAATTCATGTGATGTAGGATTCTGAAAGTCTGACAGTAATGAGGAACGAGTACTGCTGTAGGTTAACCCCACCTGGTTTACATGTTTCAAAAAGATTCACAGTTTGTAACATTCAGAAAAGTAAATCAGATGTAATCAGTCACACTACTTTAAGAAATGAATTTAAATAGTTACACTACTGATTACATTTTGAATAGGATAATTTGTAATCTGTAATCCATTTTCAAAGTAACCTTCTCAACACTTAGATTTAGATTTTCCTAGATGATGCGATGCTGTGATGGTCAGATACCGTTTTCTCAAACGCTGTTTTCCCATCATCTCTTCACCTGATCAGTTTATGTTGGTCTATGTGATACCATTGCAGTCCTTGACCATCAAAACATGGGAGCATGCATCACCTTTCCAGTGTTATCACATTTGGTTCAGGACATATGAAAGAAAAGTTCATGACACAAAATACATCATTTGATTAGGGTGGAAAGTAAAATGGTTGCTGCGATGGCTCCGAAGTTTCATGACTATATGAAAAAGTAAACACATCGCCTAAATTTTTGCACATATCACCTGGCCTTTCGTCAGGTTTAACGATTGCGAATTTAAGATTTTTTTAAAGTGCTTTTTAAGTAAGAGGAATTCTGCCGTTAATCGCACCCTTTCACAAAACCTGAGCAGAAAGTCCTAAAGTCATGCGTTTAAAGTTTTGTTTTGTTTTCCAACAGTTCATTTTGCATCTCAATTAAATGTATCTCAATTTAAGGATGTCTGGATATTAGTACTGAAAAACAAGGCCGATACTGAGAATATTGAGCCAGTGAAACATAAACCCCGAAATGCATTTTTCAGGCTGTAGAAGTCGTGCTGAAAGACGGACCTGCTGCTGGATGAGGAAGCTTCTCTTTGCGCCGAGTCGCAGGAGTTTGTCTGGAGACGGAAAGCTGAGGAAAGATGAGACGTCTGGAGTACGAGGCGCTGAGGGCGGCGTTGAGAACTGTGTAAACAGACACACAGTTATTCTCATGTTTTCTGTTTCTTGATGTGAATTCGGCTTAAGTATTGAAGGCTTGATCAAACCTGGTTTAATTCGCTCTTTTCGTCCTCTCCTTCTCCCTCCTCCTCATTCTCTTCTTCTTCCTCCTCCTCTTCTTCCTCCACGTCCTCTTCGTCATCATCATCATCGTCGTCATCTTCCTCCTCGTCTTCATCTTCCTCAGGCTCTCCTTCATCATCACTGTGACACGAGAGGGAATTACGCTCCGCTCATACGGGATCATGTGAGAAACGAAAGCTTGTGCAGATCAGGTATTAAAAACATCTAAGATGAAGAGAATTTGAAATGTGCTGAAGTTGTGTGTGTTTGATACCTCAGAGAGCCCAGTTTGTCTGCCATTTTCATGTTTTCCATCACCTCTCGCAGATTTTCACAGCCGTCTTCACCTAAACTGTTACCTAAACACAAACACAACCAAAGCGTCTGTAAATGTTGCTGCAGTGTGAATTGTTTATAAATTACACAAGATTATAACAGTCAGGTTAATTTAGTATTATTTATATACTACTATAGTTTTTCTATAACCTTTTTTAGTTTTAATATATAATAATATTACAAACATTTTATAAATTAATATTTTTTTTAACTTTCACTTTTATTGTTTTGATTGCCTTTTTTAGCTTTAGATATGACTTTTTAGTTTTAGTATACATTTATTTCCAATTAACAATTTTAGTGTTTCAACTTCAACCTTAAAATTAAATGTTAATATTTTTTTTATTTTATTTGCTGTTTATTTTAATGAACAAAAATAGTTTATTATTAGTTGTTTACGATTACGACTGTAACCAGTCTTGCAAATGAAATACTATAGTTTTTTAAAACTTGAAATTAAATGTAATATTTTTTTTTTTTAGTCATTTTTATTAGTCTAATACATACATTTACAAAGTTTTGGTATTTTTTTAATATATATATATTTCAAGATAAAAATATATATATATTTAGTTTAACTATAATGACCCACAGTGATTTCTTTATCACTAATTGTGTATTTTAAAATATTTATGCATAAGATGATTAACAGCAAAGCATTAACCCTCTGAGCAAACAGACAAAAACACAACGTTCAACCTTAACTAAATCTTAAGTGTCTTTTAAAGACTGTCACAGGTTATTAGCGCTGGCTGTTCAGATGTTTGCAGATAAATCCTGTGATGTTTTTTCTTCTGTTTTTGTGTGTGTTTGTACCATTCAGGTCAAGTTTTTCAAACTGATCTTTATGCTTTATGGATCGAGCCACTTCCAACGCAGCTTCCTCTGTGATTTCCCCAAAAGACAGATTCAGCTCCTGGTGAGAAAGAGATACGAGCTTTAGCTTTATTTCATGTCACCACTACACAGCATAGATATTGATCACCAATCAGTACCTTGAGTATCGGCAGTCCTTCTCTCAGGGTCTCTGCTATGGCACTGGCTCCTTCAGACCGAACAAGACAGTCACCAAAATTTATCACCTGCACATTGCGCAGGTGTTTCAAGGCCTAACAAACAGAGAAACACCTTTCAAACGAAGGCAAGAAACATTGTTTTCATTTGCTGATCAATTTTGGACTATTGTGCTTCCTAGACGTTTCTTCTTTCATCCAAGAAAACATCCAAATTACATTAAAATGTTCACTAATTCTTAACAGCTCAGTTTCCGTATTTGGCCATTGATGTCAATAATTGCACAGATGTTGGTGTTGAATTGCAGAATGTGTTCCAGTGCACCTGCGCCATGGCGATCGCTCCTCTCTTGGTGAAAGTGTTGTCGTTGAGGTTCAGGACTCGCAGTTGTGGGTTGTGCTGCATTGCTGTGGCTAAAGCAGTGACTCCTGGGTGATTGATGCCATTCTGGGGCATGTGCACTTCCTCCAGACTGCCAATCAACTGAGGAGATAATGCAACACCAATAGATCAATAGAGAAGATAAAGCAATGGACCAACAGCAGCACAATAATGGAGAAGATATAACAACGGACCAAAGGAGAATATAAAGCAATGGGCCAACACCGACGCACCATGGCCCATTACTTTCTCCTTCGGTGCACTGGTGCTGTTTAGTTGGTCCATTGCTTTATCTCCTCCATTGGAGAAGGTAAAACAATGGGCCAACGTATCCCTGGAGGACTAGGCCAAAACCTGTGGACCAATGGAGAAGATAAAACAATTGGACCAATGGAGTAGATAAAGCAATGGATCTACAGCAGTGCACCATGCAGGGGTGATGGTCAATTGGCCCATTGTTTTATTTTCTTCATTGGTGTACAGGGGTTGGTCCACCAATGGAGAAGATTAAACAACACCATTGAATGAATGGAGAAGACAAGGCAACCCTAAAGGAGCAATCAGCTGAGGGAAACCTTACAACATATACAATGGACCAAATGACAAAGAAACTCAAGAAAATGGTCAATAAGATTCTGTAAGACTAGCTCAGGGTCATTTCTCGTATGGCTGAGCACCTGAAAGGCCTGCGCCAGTGCTGTGGCGCCGTCGTTCTCCAGTCTGTTCCTGCCTGCGATGAACACCTTCAGCTGCAAGGGGGTCCCGAGCGCACTCGACTCCTTGTGACACACCGTCAGAGCCGCCGCCAGGATCTAGAGAAGCAGGTTACACCAATTTTCCAGAGAAATAAATTGCCAATATAACAGAGTACAACCGTGACGCCCACTTTTTCTGGACATGATGACGACAGTGTGATAAACCCCGCCCACCTTCCCTCCTCCGATGCCCATTCCACAGTTGTTCAGACGCAGTTCCTGCAGCGTGTGGCAGGCCGTGCTCTTCAGCAGCTTCTCGATGCCTTTCACGCCATCAGGTCCGAAAGCGTTATCGCTCAGATCTAGAACCTTCAGCCGAGCTCCAGCCGTGATTAACGCGCTGCCCAGAGACACCTAGAGAGGAGACATTTACAAACATTAAACATCTGTTATAGTCACGACTATTAGCTATGAGCACACTAGGTCTGATGAAGAGTTTGTAAAAGAAGAAGTAGAATGAGATCTTACCAGCGCTGGAGGAATCTCAGCTCGCAGGCGGCCGGTGAACATGTCGCTCCAGTGGCAGCACTAACATGAGAGAATCAGGTAAATGAGAAGCAGATTTTACATCACCATTATGGCGATGTGTTTCTTTTCAGTTCATTTTCAGCACATTATTATCATCTAAATGTGGTTTCTTCCTCTCGGCAGCATAATTGAATGCACAAAACACACTCTACTGATTTCCTAAGCAGATGGTGATGGAAAATATAGAAAATGTATAATGGGAAGAAATATTATCCAATAAGGTTTTATTTGTTAACATGAACTAACAATGAAAACAAATGTTTCCAGCGTTTATCAGATGATATTAATCTCAATATTTACTGCATTGATTTTTAATGCACCGTCAACCCACAATAACATTTTTATTAAAGATGTGGTTGATTGCACTTGTTTTAACGTCAGATGGTGTGCAATGCTGCTGTTTGAGCATGAGAAATATCTTATATATATGAATATAAGCTACAATGCTTTAACACTTAAACACTAGTTAGTTATAGTGTTATTTATATAATATACTGCTACATTAAATACATGGCTCAGTATTAATCCATGTTATTTTATAAAACATTACCAGTACATTTAAACCTTACATTATTATTATTATTATTTTATCTGTATTAATATTACTTTCCAAATCCAAAACTTCTTGGGCAAACATAACATTTTTGCAAATTTATGCAATCAAATATAATTTCTCTGTTTATTTACCATCGCTTAATTTGTATCCATCTTACTCTAAACACAAATTTAGTTTTATCTTGCTGCAAGTATTAAGTTTTTGTTGTTTTTTAATGACGTTGCACAGCCTGTCCAATGCTGACATCAACTGTTATTACATGCAATTACAATCTAATGACAGATACTGTACATGTGTAGAGTAATACTGTAGGGTTTGTGTTGACAAAACGTCTTTGACACCAACAACAGAATAAATGTAATTGGTCTTCTTGTGCCTTTTAAAAAAAGTTAATAAGCTGGTTTTATTTACTGTCATTACGGTGAATTGCATGACTTGATTTAACATAGTTTTTTCTGCTGCCTTTAAGCTTTGCAGGTCATGGTCCTTCAGTTGAGACCTCCTGTTTTAGGCTGTGTTTAGGGTTTGGGAATAAGTCCAGATGTTGTGGCACGTGCACCTGGAAGTTGCTCTTGTTCTCCAGGGCTTTGGCGATGGTCTGCGCTGCCTCAACGCCGATGGTGTTTCCCTCCAGTCTGAGCGCACGCAGACCGTCGAACTCCTCGATCTCCTTCACCATCGTCTCCACTGCACACAACACAGCATTACCTCTGGGACTCTTTCATGAACATGCATTAACATGCAAAATTAAAAGATCATCGGCTGCTCACCAGACTGCGCGTTGTCCAGTTTAAGACCTTGTCCTTTGTAACTGAGCTCGCCCTCATCGACTTGAGTGTTGGCCAATGAGTCGGCGAGATTGGCCACGTCATCTGATGCCATCTTGACACCCACTGAAGAAAACAAATAAACACAAAAGAGTTTCACTTGACTGCATCTCTTCTGTTAAAGAGACAAAGAAAGAGAATTATAAAAATAACATCTGACACACAATTAAACCCACTTCATTCATACAATTAATTAATGTTTTTATTAATATTATTATTTTTATGTCATATTCACTATAATTAACTATGCAAATTAATAATAGCACTTGTTTTACTAATATTAATTCAAATGCCTTGCTAAATTCATCCCATGTAAACTTAATTTTCGTGTTAAAACGTAAATCTTATAGGATGCATGTTTACATAAACGTGACGTTACGTCTCTATATGAACATGTGTTTTCACTGATGCAGGATCAGCACAAAAAACACGTTTTAAGTGACTCAGCCTTTTTACTAGACACTAGACACTCGTTCCCAGAGCAAACTTCGCATATAAAAAATAAGTTTGTACTTACAGCAGGTGGTTGATGTGATTTTCTAGGCGCAAATGTATTTCTGTTGCACCCAGTTTCTTCCTCCCGCTCGTTCTGATGACGTAAGGGAGTAGCCGCGCAAGGGTTCATGGGATTTGTAGTTCGTGCGCTATTTTGCTTAATTTGTTAGTGTTAATACAATTTGAACCAGTTCATCATAAATATTGATTTTGATTCAATAAATATTGAATATTCACAAATTTAATCATTGAAGATATACTGGAATGCTTTGAGGGAATTGTAAGTATAGCAAGTATCTTTGCATTTTTTGTTTTAGTCAGCTTCCAGTACTCAGAAACAACAACAACTAAAAATAAGACATGAATAAAATAAAACACACACACACACACACACACACTCTAAACCTAAACTTTGAGTTTGCTTCATGAAAAATGTCACTGGTTTTTCTCAGTTAATTTGTTGTTGTTGTCGTTCATGTGCTGTTGTTCTAGTTTATCCACATTACTGAAACTTTATAGTTTCTCTTTCCTCTTTTAAAATCTCTCCAACCACGCTCCTACATTCAGTGCTTTAAATAATACCGTGAAGGTCTGCATGAGTGTATTTTAATACAAAAAGGGAAGAAATGGTAACAGAATGAGAACATTTTACAAACATTGACAAAAGCAGACTGACATAAACTGCCAAAAAAGCTACTTCAAGTAAATTGTGACTTCAGTTGAGATTTCATAAAATAAACTGTTTACGTAAAATACAGTAATGAATCAGTAACCTACATTAAAACGCATAAAAAGTTATAGGAAGCAGTTTTTTGTGATCACATCACATTAAACCAGTAAATTCCTGGATTCAAGTGAATTCAATATTCAGTAAGTTCAAAACCAGTCAAGGCAGGAGGTTGTGTTGGGCTATTTTTTCTTTTGCATGCACTGCATGCATTAATATCTCTGGGTAAGTTCAAGTCTAAACTCCGAGTTGTTTGAACCTCCTCACTGAAACAGGCCCCTAAACAGACATATTTAGTCTCAAGAGTCACTATGCCGTCCCTTCATATAAAACGCGATTGTAAACGTAGTCAGCGTAGCGTCACTGTCACGTGCTGTTACTTTACTCAGCGCTGATCAGGATGGACCAATCAAAGTTGTTCGTTGATTACCGGGCACAGATTGCTTGAACATCATTTCATAGTATTATTTATAGCAATTTGATGTGCTTTCCGCCGCATCCCAGTTATCAGCGCTATGAATAAACACGCTTCCTAAAAACCGTCGAGAGATTTAAACGCGTTTGAAGGAAGCTCGAGCGCCTCCTGGCGGGAATACGGCTGGAAACATTAAGTTTTCAGGTTCACCGCGAGTGAGCGCAGCGGTGTTCACACACACACACACACACACACACACACACTTGGGAATGCCTTGTGATTGACTAGCTAATGATCTGTCAGTCACTCCTCTAATGTTTTACAGAAAAACCGCCAACGAAACGCGCGAAACGCTTTTCTCCAGACACAGGTGAGTCCTGTTGAAAGTTTGTAAGTTCTCAGCTGTGTTTCTAGTTCTAGTTCCCTTATTCTGAGGGTAACGTTATATGTGTTTTTTGTGGCTGACTGCATGGATTATTAGACGGTGGTTTAAATGTCCAGCTGCGTCGGTTTCGTTTTTGCAGAAACGGTTAGTCTGGGAGGAAGCGAGTGAGTTTGGGCGTGTTTCAAATCTCCGGCGATCTGCTGTAACGGTTCTGAGTGTCATTCCCGCCAAAGAAACGTTCTCAGATCTCCAACGGTCACTTCAGAGTTATTTGGTCTTTAATAACGGTCACATACACAGAAAGCATCAGCGAAATGAAACCAAAACCATATAGTGAAACCACGGCTACCACAGATTAACCCTGGCTTACTGTAGATTTTGTAGTAAAACTGGAAATGGGGAAAAGGTTTTTTTTGTTACTACAATAATAAATAAAAAAATATATATAAATAACTGTAATGTTTTCTTTACACAACCATATTTAAAACATGAACTGCTGGAAGTGCATAAATATGCTATGGACTGATTAGTGAATATATGGTGTGTTAAATAGTTTTATATTTTATAACGCACGCTTTTAAGAAAGCAGGAGACTAGCAGTGAACATCTGGTGAGTGAACTTTTGCACATGTGTTTGTTTGTTTTTCAGGGTTGTGATGGTCAAACATGAGCAGTGAGCGTCAGAAGCGCAGGAAGGAGATCCAGAGAGCGCTGAGCTTCATCAAGTGATAAAGCATAGGTTTTCTTCAACTTTTATTCAGTATCGTTTGACTGTGGCTGATTTTTGGTTGTTGTTCATGTCTGCAGATGTTCTCTGCCTTATCCGGACCCTGAAGGCTACGAGGTTGGCGCTTGATCAAATACAGTGCACACGAAAGCTTATCTAAATCAACACACTTCACAATAAAGTCATGATTGGACCGGTTTGAGGACGTTCTTGTGTAATGAGGTGTCTGTGTGCTTCTTCTGTTGTGGGTCAGGGCTTTGTGGTTCAGCTGGTGTGTCATCTCTTAGACGAGGGCAATGCTGCGTTTCGAGAGGACGACTGGACGGAGGCGCTGGATCATTTCAGCGAGGGTGTCAACGTGGCGCTTTACGCTCAAGCCGAGGGGCTGAACGTGCCCGCCGCCCTGCTGGAGAGCCTGTACATCAACCGTGCGGCCGTCCACCAGAACATGGTGAATTTCACACCGAGATCTGCACACTTTTGAAGACCAGGCCAGAAGTCAGCATCACTCAATCATTTATCGTTCTAGATTATTATGATGTGGAAAACAGCAACAAAAGCTTATGATTGCACAACATTTTAATTGAATTAATTAAATAACACGGCCAGAAGATTAAAACGGTAAGCATAAACTATAAACACCATGGTAGCATTTAAATAAAATAATAATAATAATGTCATTTATATTATAATATATATAAAATGTGAGAATATCTTCAAATCCCATTGAGTCCAGGTGGAGAACGCTCAAACTCGTTTTGCAACAGTATTGGTAGCAAAAGCCAAAAATACATTTTATGGGTCGAAATTGTAGATTATTTTAATTTCGTGCCAAAAACCATTAGGATTTCAAGTAAAAACCATATTCTGTGAAGATATGTTGCACGTTTCTTACATATTTATTCAGCTTTCTGGTTCACATCTGGTGTTTGTGCTCCAGGGTCTCGTATTTTCCGCTGCAGATGAAGTCATGTGAGTTTCTCTGTCTGTCAGGGTGAGTTTGACAGCGGCGTGAAGGACTGTGATCGCGCTCTGGAGGTGTGTAAGGGCAGCGCTAAGGCGTTGTTTCGTAAGGCAGTGTGTCTGAAGGAGTCTGGGAAACTGAGAGAGGCGTATGACTGCAGCACCGCGTGTCTTCTGGCCTCACCACGGGTGAACCTCTTCTTAGCCTGTCCTTGTGTTGATATATCAGCGCTAAGCAAATTCATTCATTTGTAATCCAATGGACGTTTTTCATACGTCATGTCTGGTTCTTGTGATATTTTCTGTGTTTTTCAGGATCGGACAGTCAGTAGTTTGTCCAAGGATATTGCAGCCAGTCTGGGCCTGAAAAACAGAAAAGCGTACATCAGTTCTCATGTGAGTACCCACAATCCTGTGCATGCTGTTGGAATATGTGTAACACTATATTTGGGATGTTTGGTAGGAAGGAATTATGAAAGCGTTTTATTCTCCTGAAATCTGTTCTTCTGTTTCAGAGAGGGAAAGCAGCAGGATCCGAGGACGACTCTGACATGACGTCACCTTCAGATGAGGCAGAACAAACAAACACTCATTTCTTATGATTTCCATCTTTGGATTACAGCTCATCCAGCTGATGATGAGTAGATTGAGACGTGTCTGTGGTGTTTGTTTGCAGATTTCTTCTGTCGGGCTGGAGGAAGTGACTGACTCGGCAGGTATTTCACAGCGATCCTAATAATGCAGCATGTTTTCCTGCAGCTCAGTGTGCCACACAGAGGTCATCCGCTTCACTCCCACATCGACTGATAACAGTTGCAGTGTTGCTTTGGATCAGTCTGTCTGCCAAATACTTGATTTAACATTAATGTGCTAGAGTTTTGAGTGTGTGTAATGTTATAAAGGAAATGATGACGCGTTCGATTGATCAAAAGCGAGAGTAAAGACATTGATAATGTTACAAAAGAGCTCTATTTCAAATAAATGTTCTTTTGAGCTTACTGTTTCTTTAAAGGATCAAAATAAAACAGACAAGCACAATGATTTTCATATTAGAATGATTTCTGAAGATCGTGTGACACTGAAGACTGGAGCGCATCACAACAATACATTACATTTTACAGTAAATTCACAAAGATAACCGCTATTTTAAATTACAGACATTTTACTTTATATTTTTACAGAATATTTGTATCAAATAAATTCAGCCTTGTTGAGCAGAAGACTCGTTATACTTTTTTCAGGATTAATTATTTCAATTTTAGGAATAACATCCTAGTTTTATAATTTTATAAAATTATTAACACATAAGGGCCCGGTTTCACAAACAGGGCTTATCTTAAACCAGGACTAGGCATTAGTTAAATTAAGATATTTAATAAATTTTTACAGAAATGCCTTATAAGACAATATTACAGGTGTGCATCTCAACACAGAACAATGACACTGACGTGTTTTAAGATACGTCAGAGCAAGATATTTTCATCTGAAACAGCTCAAACATGCAGTTTAGTCTGGGACTAGCTTAAACCTTGTCTGTGAAACTGGGGGAAGATGTTTTGAAACAATGTATTTTTTGTATGTACAATATTTCTGTATGCCGTTTTTGTATTGCGTTCATCTTCAGTGTTTTCTCTGTCTCTCACAGCTGACTCTGATTGGCCGTCTCCTGTCTTGCCTGCTCTAGTCCCCGTGAGTGACTCCCTCGATGCACTGGGTCTGTCGGGAGCCGTGCCGCTCTCAGAGGCTCAGGCGCTGGAGGACACTGAGCTGATGGGAGATGAGCTGGACAGTCTGCTGGACTGCATGTCTAAAGAGGAAGATGCATCACAGGTGAGCGAGACTCACTAACCTCACACAGATGCCGGTGTCTCTTACAGTCATGAGTTACGGTAACTCTCTCCCGTTTGGTGCTCAGAGCGGAGTCGTCCCCAGCGCTCTGCTGTGTTTCTCATCTCCTCGTCTCCCTCCGGCCTTCTTCTCATCCGTCGGGAGTCAGCTGAACTCTCTGGACTCTTTCACTAAAGCGGAGCTGAGCTCGGGGCCGTCCGGTGGTGATCTGGACGCGCTGGACTCCATCTGTCCCTCCGGTGTGTCCCTGCAGTGCTCTCTGGTGGTGGGAGGAGACGCTCTTGATTCACTCTCGGAGTTCACTCTGCCAGGTCTGACTGTCACACGTCTGCAGACGGTGGTGAGGTACTGGATCCTGTGATGATGACGTGCCTGTGTTTGTTTCTCTGGCAGGGGGCTGTCGCAGTTTTCCAGCGTCAGGCAAACTCACACATTCTCCTGCGGTCAGTGTGTTTCTCTTTTTAATTGATGAAAGTGTAATGAGTCTCTGTTCGACTGATTACAGTGTGTGTGTGTGTGTGTGTGTTATAGAGGAATGGTCATGTGACCTCAAATCTGTCCAGGAACCCTCTGGAACAAACACATGACTTCAGTCAGGCCTGCAGCAGCTGCTTCAGCAGCACAGGTGATCTCATCTCTTTATTCTTTTATGGTTCTACCTTCGGTCGGTTATATTGTTTCTTATCTTTTTTATGTTGTGTTTGTCATTTTATCATGTCCACCTCTCAGGTCCAGGTGTGCTGGATTTTGAGTTCAGGCCTGCTGTTTCTCACAGCTGTAAAAAGGATCTTTTGCTGTGCAGGAGAAGGGGTGGGGCTAACTCACCCTGGAGGCGGATCCGGACCCGCCCAACTCACAACAACTTCCAGGCAGCCTTTGCGCTCTGTAGAGGTATGTCACTTGTTAACCAGTCAGTGACGGATGAACTAGTACTTTACTGTCATTAAATCCTCCTCCTGTGTGTGTGTGTGTGTGTAGAGGTGTTGGAGAGCCAGGTGTGTAAGTATGGCGAGGGCTGCACCTTTGCCTATTGTCAAGAAGAGATTGACGTGTGGACGCAGGAGAGGCGGGGCTTACTGGTCAGAGAGCTGCTCTTCAATCCGCTCTCGACCAATGAGAGACAAGCGCTCAGCGTCATTGAACTGCTGAACATACACACGGGCATGTTTATGTTCCTCTGTCAGGTAAAGCACACACACTTTCTCTCTTGAGCTTTATACTGATGGATTCACTACACATTTGAAATAATTGGGTTTTATTGTTGGTCCCTATTCAATAGTTATATTATTGAATGATGTATAAAATGATAGCTGTATTGTTTCTGTCGGGCCAATTTTGTTTTTTGACCGAAATATTTCATTTAGTCAATAATTTAATGTCATGTTTATTCATTTTAGTCCATTTTAAAGGAAACACTAGCTAATAAATTTAGTCAACAATTAAATCTGTTTCAAAAGCACACAAAGCTTATTGTGAAACAGAAGTAACATTAAAATAGCATTAGACAATAATTCAGATTTTAAACAGAAAAATAATGTTAGGTCATTGTTACTATTGTGCCATGTTTCTTACTTAACCGAATGTTTTGATTAAAATGCAAACAAACACTTGTATCCAAATATAAATGGTAGTTTATACCATTTTTGAATCTCACATGCCCTCCTCAGGCCTGTTTTGACGGCAGACCCAGAACCATCAGCAAACGCTGGAAGGAGAATCCCGGTCTGTGCACGAACGTACCGACACAACATCAGTTTGACAAGAGGAAGTGCGTGAGAAACACTACAAACCCTTTACTAAAGAGCTGAACTGGATCATTCTGTACCTCTCTGTCTCTGTGTCAGGTGTTTGGTTCACGTGGTGAAGAGCAGCGCTGTGAGTTACAGTAAGATCCGGCCGCTGAGCTCTCGTTGTCAGTTTGACATGTGTCATCATGAGCTCACCTCAGGCTGTAAGAGGAAGGACGGCTGCTGCTTCGCTCACTCGCTCATGGAGCTGCAGATCTGGATCCTGCAGAGAGACACTGGTACACAAACCGCTGCTGTCATGTGACCGCTGGAGTCACTAGTCCTGTTTTTGTTTCACAGACGTACTTGGTCTAGAGTAAATGACCTACTGTTTTTCAGCAAACTCTGAGAAAACTATAATCCCGTTCGAATGCGATGTCAGTGATAGCTGGTGATATTATTTTTCAACGCGTTTCCTCGTGTGTTTTGGCAAACATGAACCGGCGTAGATGCTCTGCCCGCACGCACGTAATAAATAAATGAATAAACAATAATAAAATAAAGAGCCAGATCACGTAAACTGTTAAGGCTAGCTATTGTAAGATCAGTGTCGGGTAAGATCACTCACGTTCATTTCTGCACTCAATTACACAATGTTTTAATAATTAGAGATGTCCTGGACATACAGAGGTGTCCCGTCCGAAATGGTACGTGAAAATCTCAGATGTCAGGTGATAAGAGTCGAAAACTAGTCCCATCTGAATGTTATTATTGCTTGAAGAGGGAGCTGAAATGTATTTTTGTCATTTCCTCACTCAGAGTTGCTCTAGATTGGTTCTGAATAACTTTTAAGCTGACGCCTAGTTATTATTAGTTTTTTATTAGTAGTAAACCCATGTTATATTTTGATAAAGGTGCATTTAATGAAATGCCAAAACACAGACACGTTGTGAAGAATTAGATCATTTGAACAGGATTATAGTTTTCTCAGAGTTTGCTGAAAGACAGTAGGTCATTTGCTCTGCTATTATCAGAGGTTGTGAGAGGAAAACTCAGACATGGCAGATTTGGGATTAAAATCACCAAGGACGTCTGTGAAACAACACATTCTCGAATGACCCTGTTGTGGCAAAAATCTGCTAGAAGGCTCTCGGTCAAGGAAGACAAACTGAGCAAAAGGTTTATTTCTTATAAGAAAGGCTCACAGTCAAACAGAGGCAGCCCTGCTGAATTTGACAAAGGAGGGAGACATCAGCTCCACTTTATATCTCTTTGCACGCTCAAGGTTACAAACTACAAACAGCTGGGGCCTCGCTTATCAACGCTGCGTACGCACAAAAACTCAAACGTTTTCACGCTCACGTTGGGATTTACTAACAATGAAATGAACGATGGCTGGTCGTAACACACTCAGCGATAGATCGCCTGCTATTTAAAACATACCAACCAATTATCGAATTGAAATGTTTCTTTCTTTTAGGCACATTTAAGCAAAGTAGTGTGTTTTTATTGTGAGTGTAGACCTAAATAAAAGTGAATCCTCGGGACCCCGCTGGAGCATCTCGTGGAAACATCTCTTATTCGTGGTTTCTTTTTAAATACATTCGTTTTAGCAAGACTTTTATAGTCTTTATAATGAATGCCATTAGTCTATAATTTGTGTTTTATTTTATGATTTGTAGTTTTATAAAGCCTAGTTGTTGGAATTGGAAATTAAAAAGCTTTAATTGCGAGTCATATCCTTAATGCATAGATTATTTTTGACACATTTTTTGTCTGATCCATTGAGGGCTACTTGTTTTAGTTTTTTTTTCCGTTTGTTATTATTTCCGGAGGACAAACTTGCAAATAACAGTTTTTCACAATCTGTGAAGTTTCTCTTCTTGCTTGCTTTTGCCATTGCTTTTTCGTTTTTTTTTTTTTTTTTTCTGAAGTAGAGTCGTTATGATATTTATATGGGGGAGGAGGCAGCGAGGGGTTTAGCGCTCAATTTCACATTAATTTGGATGTACAAAGAGAATATGCGTGGGTTTCCGCGTACGCAGTGTTTCTTACATCTGAATCTGTACGCAATGTTTTAGTATTAATTCTACACAAGTCTTTGTACATGAGGCCCCTGGTGTTTTCCATATAAATGAAGAGAGAAAAACACTTCTATAGGTCATCTCTTCTAGATGCATCCTAGACCTATATTTTAGGCCTCTCTTGACCCCTACAAAAATCACCTTTATGAATCGATATGAATTTTTCCACCACAACCCCCTGTTAAACCAGTCCTGTCCGAATAGGGCTTTAGGGCCTGATTTACAGAAAACCTTTTGAATTTGAAAGTTAGGTTAAATTGTGCTTATTTTGTCCTATGGGAAACATGCATGTGTCTTATGAAGCTTCTGAAGGGTAGCACTAAGTTAAACCATGATATTTAAACAAACAAAAAGTGTATATCTAGTTCAAAAGTGTTCATATCCGCTCTTAAAGTATTCTTTCTTGAGCATCAGCGAATGTTAAAACTTTGGGAATAGTTGTGTACAAGTTGTCTTTAGTTGAAAAGAGAGACCTCAAAATGTACTAAGATTTTTCTGATGAACAGTTGGTAGTTTAACTGTTCAGGACAAACAAAAAACTATTACAAAGCAAACACGTGCACAGTATCATGAATAAAATATATGTGAACATTTGCAGCCACTGTACGCCATGTTTTATTGCTTTAAGAGTTTAAAAACACTCGGTTAGTTAAATAATACTTAAGCAGTAAAACAGTGTGTGTGTGTTACAGCAGTGATCCAGCAGGTGGAGACACATGAAGCTAAACTAACTTGATGTGTGTGTTTTCAGGAATCACTCATGAAGAGATCGTGCATGAATCTAAAAAACACTGGAACAAACAGCGTGTGAGTTTCCTCTCCGCTATTATATTCATATTTTATTAGTTATTTTAATATTACATTACGTAATAGAAATTAACTTCTTAAATGCTGCTCGATCATTATTTGCTGTCGTTCTGAAGAAGGGTGACCTCTTTCAAAAATACTGACATTTTAGTTATTTTTTTTATTTTGTTAAAATCTTGACCTTGGTTGCTGTTTTGTGTGTGTGAGGGTACAGCATGAAGATTGTTTTTTGTTTTTCTGGAGGATTCTAGTGTTAGAGGTGTTATAACTATGAGCTAGTGAAGGTTTATAGACGGCAGTCGATCTTCATACAGCATTTCTCAACTCTGTTTATGTTGTTTCTTCAGCCTGCGGTCGTAGCTTCACGCTCACCGAACAAAATCACTGCTGCCAAATCAAAGAGTCCTATCAGAACCGAGGAGATGAATGGCTACACGGGTCCTGTGCAGGGAACAGGAAGTGCTGAGGTCAGAGGTCACAGGCTGGAGCTGATGATGAAGTTTGTGTGCGGTCAGTGCTGGAGAGACGGGCTGGTCAGTGAACCGGACCGAGCACAGAAATACTGCAATGCTAAAGCTAGACACAGGTGAGGGCCGACAGACAGATGCTCTCTCTCTCTCTCTCTCTCACACACACAACCGTCTCACTCTCTTCCTCTATCTCTTTTCAGCTGGACCAAAGACAGGAGGGTTTTACTGGTCAAGTCCCAAGAGAGGAAGAAGTGGGTCCCAGTGCGACCTTTGCCCTTTGCTAAGACATTTCCTCAACAATACGACGTGAGTAAAAAAAACACCTGAAAGACTACAAGAATCTGAGCGGACAGAAAAATCTAAATGCTGAGAAAATCACCTTTAAAGTTGTTCAAATAAAGATTTTATCAATGAATACTACTAATCAAAAATTAGTTTTAATATATTTTCGGTAACAAATTGACTAAATACCTTCATGGAACATGATCTTTACTGAGGATTTTTGGCAAAAAAGAAAAGTCAGTATTTTGGACGGTTTTGTGGTCCAGGGTTACAAATGTCGACTGCTGTTAGGTTTTCACGATTTCATTCTCATTCACAAACTTGTGATTCGGTTCAATATAAATGAATTATTTATACCATATTTTCTCATGGAAAAAAACGGCTGTAAAAATATAACAGAATATTACACCTAATAAAGTTGAAATACAAACATAAAGATGCCATAAAATAAAAAATAAAAAAAATGAAACAAAAAATTATTTTGTTGTACTACATATGAAATTCAGTGTCTTTTGTTGTGTTAAACTCGTTTGTTACTGAAAGTAAGCTCCTGAATGTTTCCTCACAGATCTGCGTCCATGTGCTGAAGCAACGTAAATGCAATTACATCGGGAACTGTACTTTCGCTCACAGTCAGGAGGAGAAGGATCTGTGGACGCTCATGAAGAACAACGGCTGTAAGCATTAAATCAAACACAATCAGCACTGATGTTCAGTCACAGTCATGTGCTGCATATACCAAGGATAGCTCACCCCCCAAAAAAATAAAAAATAAAAAATAGAGAGATGTTTTACTCGTCCTTGAAGCATCCTAGCTGTATGACTTGTTTCAGATGAATCCTATTGGAGTTATATTAGAAATTGTCCTGGTTCCTCCAAGCCTTTGCGTTTGTGTGTGAGCCTCTGGGAAATGTAGGAGCAAAGGAAACAACGGTTCTTGACTCTTGGTTATCAAAATCATCCAACATTTTTCTTTACAAATCTTCTTTTTGTGCTTCTTATTCAGGACTGGTATTATGTTTTGTTTTCTCTCCACATTTGTCACTAATCATGCGATCATACGTCATCCGCTGGAATCCCTCCCGCATATGATGAGAGAAACGTGTTTATTACATGTGAAATATATATATATATTTATCTCACTAAAAAATTCACTACAGGAGGCCTTTGTTCACCCCCTGGGAGCCACGTGAGGCATGTTTTATCATTTTAACATCATCTAAACTGTTTACAACAAAACCCCATTTACTGCCATTAAAAGACTTGGAGGGGCTAGGACAATTTTAATATGTAATATATTAATAATTAATTAAATTTATATATATATATATATATTTTTTTTTTTTTTCTGGTGAACTAACCCTTTAAATAAAGTGACCGTGGCCAATTTGAACATGCCCGGTTTTGAAAAAAAATTAATTAGTAATAATAATGAAAATAAATAATAATCGATATGATGGGATTTTTTTCCTTTATAGAAGTGAAGTAGATGTATTTGGTTTGTTGGTCTTCAGCCATGGATTCCACTGATGAAAGTGCACTTCTCATACTTTGTATTAAGTTGTGACATCAAAGCATGCAGTAGATATGATCTGAATTGCAACACATTGTCCTCTGCAGTCAGGGACCTTCAGCAGGTGTTCGACGACTGGCTCTCAACCTCCAACCAGAACAGAGCGTGTGACAGCACCTCACCATCTCAGCCGATAGAAGAGAAGCAGATCACCATGCCGACAGACTTTGCTGAACCAGTGGTATGTTGTATTTTTCTTGAATGCTACTTTGCTAGAAACGAAGCCCAAAGTTGTGTAAAACATGCAGACTCGGCAGCTGTTGTGCTAATGCAGCCGCTGGTGTGTGTTACTACAGCTGAACAGCTTCTACTGTCCTCTGTGCGGGAAACACAGTAACAGTGAGCGTCAGTGGCAGCAGCACATCTCCACAGAGAAACACAAGCACAGGGTGTTCAGCGGAGAGGGAGAGGATGAGAGCCTGGCCTGGTCCCATCGCTTCCCCGGACCCTTGTTCTCCATCTGCCCCAGGTCCACCTTCACCTTCATGTTTTACTTTCTAAATTATCCATGTTCCAGTTTTCATCTGGGGCTTTAGCATGGATCTCTTCATATTTATTAAATAGACAACAATGTGTAAAAATTAATGGGATTCATACTTTGAATTCTACAACAGGCGTACCTCAAGGATCAGTATTAGGTCCTTTTTTATTTAGTTCATACATCAGTGATCTTCCACAAATGTATGCTGATGATACTGTTATTTTTACACATGCGAGAACAGCAGAGTTAGTTGTTGAAAAGCTCAACGTTGCAATGGGAAAGATTACAACATGGTTCGAGCAATCATTTCTTACTTTAAATACTGATAAAACAAAAGGTATGCTTTTTTTTTAAAACAAAGGTGTGTTCTCCCAATACAGATATTTTCATAAATGATGAGAAGATAGATATTGTCACTGAGTTTAATTA
>JAUMHI010000039.1:518575-535037 GCA_032359435.1 Enteromius unitaeniatus | reverse complement strand
ATCCTGAAAGAGCTGAACCTGAACAACAGTCGTCTGCTGGACTCAGGAGTCAAAGAGATCTGTGAGGGACTGAAGAAATCAAAGCTGGAAATTCTGAAGTGAGTACATTTCACCATCATCTACACTCAACACCACAGCAATCACAAGACTGTTATATTTTTGATGTGCAAAATTCTATATAAAAG
Organism: Enteromius unitaeniatus; assembly: GCA_032359435.1. NCBI lineage: Eukaryota > Metazoa > Chordata > Actinopteri > Cypriniformes > Cyprinidae > Enteromius > Enteromius unitaeniatus. The sequence goes on along the minus strand of JAUMHI010000039.1, from coordinate 534,852 downwards.
AAACCAAGTATCTTTTTAATTTATTTGTATTATTTACAGGCTCAGTAACTGTACACTAACAGAGGAAAACTATTTAGAGCTTGTTTCAGTCCTCAATTCAGATTACAGCAGTCTGAAAGATCTTGACCTGAGCAACAATAATCTGCAGGATTCAGGAGTGATGCTGCTCTCTGATGGACTGAGAGTGAACTGCAAACTAAAGAAACTCAGGTGAGTTGATCATATTAAATGATCTTGTAAAAGACTGTCATGGATTTGAGTTTAAAGATGGTTTTATTGCTGTTCTAGGCTCTCAGACTGTGATATCAATGAAGAAGGTTATAAAGCTCTGGCTTCAGCTCTGAGATCAAACCCTTCACACCTGATAGAGCTGGATCTCACAGGAAATGATCCTGGACCATCAGGAGTGAAGGAGCTCGATGATTTACTACAGGATCAGAACTATTCACTGGAGACACTGAGGTGAGAAGTGATTAAATTAATTATATACAGGCTAATTATTTATATTTATGTTTTCCATTATACAGTATAAAGGTGAGAACTAAATTAAACCATGCTTCTTCATCTTTTCTGCAGGTTTTTGGGTCCCAAAGCAAATGAAGGCTGTCAGTATGTGACTGGAATTGTGGGTAAAAACCCGTTACTCCTGAGAGAGCTGAAACTGAGTAAACATGAACTAGGAGACACACGAGTGAATCAGATCTCTGCTCTACTGCAGGATAAACACTGTAAACTACACACACTGAAGTGAGAGTTTCTCATGATTTAATATTTAATATGCTTTCATACAAATTAAATATCATTAAAATATTATATTGCTTTTCACTAACCTGTTTATTGAGACTTACATTGTTGTTCATTTAAAGAAAGTTTTAAATTAAAACTGAAGATTTCTCCTGACTTTTTCTCTCTGCAGGCTGAATAATACCAGTATTACAGCAGAAGGATGTGCTGCTCTGACTTCAGCATTTCATTCAAATCCTTCAAACCTGACAGAGCTGGATCTGAGTGGAAATAAATTAGGAAACTCGGGAATTGAGAAGATCTGTTCTCTGTTAAGCAATGCACATTTCAGATTGCAGAAACTAAGGTTGTATTTTATTTACATTTCTAAATGTCTATAGGTTTAAAGATAAAAAAAAATTACTGAAATTAAATTTAAATAAAATGTGTAGAAATTCTGATTATGTTTAGTGACATTTACTGCATTTTTATGAGGTGAGATTTTTGCCCGTAATGAAAAAAAGGTGTGTTTGTTACTTGTAATTGCAACATTTCATGACATTTCACTACATTTTATTTGGTGGAGAAATGGAATGCTTTGTCATAAGTTTTTTCCTTTATACAGACTTTCAGACTGCAGCATCACTGGAGAAGGTTATAAAAGATTGCTTACAGCTCTGAGATCAAACTCATATATGACAGAGCTGAATCTCACAGGAAATGATCCTGGACCATCAGGAGTGCAGCAGATCCTAGATTTCCTGAAGAATGAACAGTATAAATTAAAGAACATCAGGTGATGAATACTTTCAAATGTTTAAATAAGACACAGATATTAAAGTCAAGTGAGGCAATTGCATAAATATGACTTTAACCACTGAACCCATAGGGAGGTTAGAAATTGCAAAAGGTATTAGTTTCAACAAGATATTTTAATCTAAATTTCTATTCTTCTTTTGGTAGATTTTTGGAAAGTCCTGTTGCAGAGAAAGCATGTGATTATCTCACTAAAGTTTTGGGCAGAAATCCATTATTAATGACAGAACTGGATCTGAGCGGTGTTGAATTAGGAGATCTGGGTGGAGAACTTTCTGCTCTTTTGATGGACTCTCACAGCAAAGTGGAGAAAATGAAGTGAGTCAACATGATTTTAGACATTAAAGACTTTTTTTTCTAAAAGGAAGTTATATGCAACAGCCCTGCAACATTTCTGTGGGTAAAACATAAATGAAAAGTAAAACCAAGATCAAATGTCTGGTTATTTTTAAACAATGTTTAAAGTTTGATGCAACAGAATTAAGATAAACCCAGATATAATCAAGAGTTAAGATTACTTGTTAATGTAACTCACCCTTAATACATTCATTTAACTTGTGTAATTTGTTATTTGGTGTAGAGGACATATAGAGAGTCAGAATAGCCATTTAAAGTAATTCCATGTTTTCTAATAATATTTCAAATGAAAGCAGAAAAGCCTTACACACATATTTCCAGAACTTTAGTGTTAGTCATCTGAAGTCTGGTTGTTCTTTATTTACACAAAAAATATGGTAATAGTCAGGCCAATAAGATCTAAACCATCTTAATGCTTGCGCAGTCATTATTTTCTGTTGTGTTTACTTGAGAGGAAAGGGATCTAGTATACTGTACATGTTATTGGTTTTAATGTAATGATCAATTTTGTTAGCTTCTCCTGTCTTACAGCACTTTGCTAGCTATTTTGGTAATGCAGTTTTGTGACTCTTGATCTGCAGCTGCATCTGAAGTTCTAGAGAGTCACATGTGATCAGATATGAAGAGCTGTTGATATGTTGTGTGTCGAATATGTTCTAAACAATAACTAAAGCTGTTTTTGTGTCCAGGCTGAATAATTGTGATCTGACAGAGAAAAGCTGTTCAGTTCTAGCTACTGTTCTCTCCTCCAAAACTATCCTGGAAGAGCTGAACCTGAACAACAGTCGTCTGCTGGGCTCAGGAGTCAAAAAGATCTGTGAGGGACTGAAGAAATCTACACTTAAGATATTGAAGTGAGTACATTTCACCACAGCATTATTTTATATTAAGTGTTTACCTAGAATGGGAATAATAATAAAAAAGCCCTTTCCTCCTATTTTATCTATTTATTTTTAATATAATACTAACAAGACAATCAGAACTATAACAACAATGTATCACAATTCAGTTTCCCACATTTAGGATGCTTTTTAAAAAACAACCCACAGATATGTCAAAATCACAGACTCTTGCTGTCTGATTAATTATAATTTATCTCGCACAGTCTATGTTCACATTATTAGCCCGAATCTGATGTCAGTGTGTCCGATTGGAATCTGGTCTGAACGATGGACTGCACTATTGCAAATGTTCAGATATAATATGTGTTACCATGGTGCTCTTTTGTTTTACGGAATATCTGCATTGCATTTCTATGGCAACACAACTGGTATGACTATGCCAAAAACAGTTACAGCAATGGAGTTTGCAATACAGTTAATGTCTTACGATATAAAAATATTTTGGTGTTGCCTCGGATTATTATGTTTTATAAGGCAGCAGCAAAAACTTGGGAAAGCTAGAATACCTGACTTTATTCCATGTTGCCGTTTCCGCCAGTCTCAAAACCTAAAGGTATTTAGATCAGGAGTATATTGTCATTTTCTGCCTGAATTGCATTTTGCAACAAGGAAACCTTTCAGCATAGTTTCTAAAAACAATGTCTGACAAATTTACAATTTACGTGGTGTGAGAAAGTGAACAAAAAATAAATAAATAAAAAATTACCTACACAAAATGGATGTGCAGTCTGACAATCTGAACAAAACAATAGTAATAAGTGGTTAACCTGTGTATTCTTAGCTATATAGCTCATAAGATAAGCTTTTGTGTAATTTTAGCATTTTGTATTTCAGGCTATTGTGCCGTAATTATTTTGAGCTGCAATGCAATTTTTTTTTTTACTTAATTTTTTGTAGGCTTTCACACTGTGGTATAACTGAAGAAGGTTATAAAGCTCTGGCTTCAGCTCTGAAGTCAACCAAGTCACTGTCAGAGCTAGATCTCATAGGAAATGATCCTGGAGAGTCAGGAGTGAAGCAGCTATATGATTTACAAGGAATAATTGGAAGTATGTGGTATTCCCTGAAAACACTGAGGTGAGTGATTTATAAATTAATAAAATGCAGAAATTTTATATATTTAGTTCAAACAATTCAAACAATTTATAAAAACATTAAAATGATTAATGGTCCTCAAGCTTTTGAGAATAGATCAAAATATGGCAAGTAATGTTAATGTACTTACTGTCTCTAGGCTTCTGGATCATGATGCAGAAGAAGGCTGTCAGTATGTGAAGAGTATTGTGCGTGGAAACCCGTTACTCCTAAGAGAGCTGAATCTGAGTGAACGTAAGCCAGGAAACGCACAAGTGAATCAGATCTTCGCTCTACTGCAGGATAAACACTGTAAATTAGACAAAATTCAGTGAGTATTGTTTAAATTTTTCATATTGTGCATTTGAAGTATGAAGTGAACCCTACAGAATCCAAATGATCACAATGATTCTCAGTAATCACTGAATGTAGGTATCAAGTATGTGTGTTTGTAAATTATTTCTCTTCTGTTCATCACTTTAGTCTGCGTGATTGTGGTCTAACAGAGAAAAACTGTTCAGCTCTCGCGACAGTCCTGAGATCAAACTCCAGTCTGAAAGATCTTGACCTGAGCAACAATAATCTGCAGGATTCAGGAGTGAACATACTCCAGAACGGATTAAAAAATACAAACTGCAAACTGGAGAAACTCAGGTGAGTTGAGTGAACTACTATTAATCTTTTTTAATTACTAAATGTAATTACTGTAAAGCTGGAACCATAACCACATTCCATAAATATTTAAACAGACTTTGTTATAACATTTATGTTCAATCTGATTAGCAAAATTGACCAATTAATCCAAAATACATATATGCAGAAAATGTTTTTTGAAAATTGGTTGAATATCTGTGTATTTGTATTATGCATTCAGTCTAATTATGTGATATGATTCATTTTCAATGTAGGCTAAAAAACTGTTACTTAACAGAAAGCAGCTGTTCAGCTCTGGCTACAGTTCTTGGATCAGGTACTAATCTGAAAGAATTGGACATGAACAATAACATGCTGCAGGATTCAGGAGTGAAGCTGCTCTGCACTGGACTGAAGAGTGTAAATTGTAAATTAGAGATACTGAGGTAAGTTGTGTAATAGACACAGAATTGAGTTCAACTAAAAATGAAGAGTTATCTGTTTGATATCTTTACTAAATAAATAAATGACAATGTATTGTTTAAATGTAACTTTTAAGTAGCACTTTGCAGTATGCTTTATTTATCAAGAAAATTAAGTTTTTAACAGTCAATTTAGTATGTGTCAAAGAAACAAAGACTATTCAAACTTAAATCACTATTTTAGTCCTGATTTTTGACTTGCCAACAGTTAATGGAAATTGCAGATTAGGTTTATAATTGTAATGTGTGTTTTTTATATATAATAAAAAGTATTATTAAAAGATAAGTTCACTCAAACATGAAAATTCTGTCATTAATTACTCACCTTAATTTCGTTCCAGAAACCAGTAAGACCTCCGTTCATCAATGAAGAACACAAATGAAGATATTTTTGATGGAATATTAGAGCTCTCAGACCCTCCATAGACAGCAAGGATCCATACATGTTATTTTTCTTTTTTCTTTGCACAAAAAGTATTGTTGTGGCTTCGTAAGATTAGTTGACAGGATGATGTCACATGAGCGATTTTGTCGATCAACTTTTCTATACCCGTGTATGGACCCTTGCTGTCTGTGGAGGATCAGAGACATCTCATATTCCATCAAAAATATATTAATTTGTGTTCTGAAGATGAACTGAGGTCTTACTGGTTTGGAACAAAATGGGGGTGAGTAATTAATGACAGAATTTATTTTTGGGTGAACTAATCCTTTAATGTGATTATATGAATAAATAAATAAATTAATTAATTAATTAATGTCTGTGGAGAATATACCACTTTTTACTAAATACTATAAATTTTGTAAAAAAAAAAATTATAATGCAATTTACATTTAAGTGATTTAATCAGTTTCTAGTGTAAATTAAGAATGAAGATTTGTCTGTTAACTTCAGGCTGGTAGATTGGCCACAGAAAGAAGGTCACATTTCAGGTCCTGCCTCAGCATTTCAATGGGGCTTAAGTCAGGCTTAATTCCAAAGCTTTTGTTTTGTTTTAGTTTTAGTTCTGTTACTTTTATGTTGTCGTTCATTCAGATAAATTGCCTTTACACTTTGATTTTTAGATGCTTAAGACTGTAAACTGCTGATGTAAAGTTGTTTGCCCCTATTTGTTTCATTTGGTTTAATAAATATAAATTCAGTTAAACGTTTCTTGAAAGTTAAACTTGTCAATCTAATGATTTATATTGTTCAGGTTTTTTTGTTTTTTAATAAATAAATAAATCAGTGGCATGTTGTGTTTTCCTTCTTGTTCAAGTCTTTCAGACTGCAGTATCACAGAAGAAGGTTATAAAGCTCTGGCTTCAGCTCTGAGATCAAACCCTTCACACCTGATAGAGCTGGATCTCACAGGAAATGATCCTGGACAATCAGGAGTGAAGGAACTCAATAATTTAAGAAAGGATCAGAAGTGTCAGCTGAAGACACTGAGGTAAGACATGATGAAATTAAACAAAACATATAGAAATTCTACTGGACAGCTGGGGATTTGTAACAGTAAAATTTGTAACAGTAAATGACTGTGTGAAACCAGAGTTAATGAAACCAGAGAAAATGAGTGAACCAGAGTTAATGAGCCAGTGCTATTTTTTTCATTGCCAGCATTAAGAAATGAACTGAACTAAATCATACTTCAACTTTTCTGAAGGTTTTTGAGTCCTGCTGCAGAAAAAGCATGCCAACATCTGACTAGTCTTCTGAAAGCAAACCCATTACTCCTAAAGGAGCTGAATTTCAGTGAGTGTAAACTAGGAAACTCAAACATGAATGAGTTCGCTGATCTACTGCAGGATAAACACTGTAAACTCAACGCACTGATGTGAGTATTTCTCATTTTTAGTATTTACATGTATCATGTCTTTAAAATAAAAGAATATTAGATGCTGAACTGATTTGGATGAATACTGTCACTGCTATCAATTAAACTTTTTTTTGCTCTCTCTACAGACTGAATAATAACAATATTGCAGAAAAAGGTTGTGCTGTTCTGACGTCAGCTCTGAAGTCAAACCAATCACAGCTAAAAGAGCTGGGCTTGGGTGGAAATCAACTCGGAGACTTTGGAGTAAAAAACCTCAGTGATCTACTGAAAAATACACAATGCAACTTGGAGAAGCTACAGTTAGTATCCCTATAAACTATGTGAAACTATATGCCTACTCAACGTCTAAAGTGCTCATCATAGATCTGAGTCATTGTTCTTTCTCTTTCTGTCTTCAGTCTGTGTGGATGCAGTATTACAGAGGAACAGTGTTTCATCCTGACTTCAGCTCTGAAATCAAACCCATCACACCTGAGAGAACTGGACCTCAGTGAGAATAAAATAAAAGACAAAGGAATTAAAAATTTATGTGATGTACTAAAGGATTCAGGCTGTAAACTTCAGAGATTGAGGTGAGGAACATTTGATAACACTTTCTTTGAAGCCTGTATTTGTAATATATTCTAAGGGTATTCTTAAGGCATTATAATGACTGCATAATGCATTATAACAAACCTTATAATGTGTTAAAACATCTCCTGAATAATCATAATAAAAATATAATCCATTATAATATTTACATATTTCTGATTATTACTTTTTAAGAGAATGGTTATTTAGAAGACACAATGAACAGCATATTACATCTACTTAATTTATAATGGACTATATAATTTCTTGTCATTCGTTATGTTCTGCACAGTACCTTACAACATCTTGCGAGTGTCATTTGAGTGTTTCCTCAGTGAGTGAGGCTAATCTGAGCTAGCTAATACTTTCAACTGAAAAAAAAATGCAATGTTTACTATATAAACCTGAGAGTATTAGTAGACTTAGTATTTCTCATTTTTAGTATTTACATGTATCATGTCTTTAAAATAAAAGAATATTAGATGCTGAACTGATTTGGATGAATACTGTCACTGCTATCAATTAAACTTTTTTTTGCTCTCTCTACAGACTGAATAATAACAATATTGCAGAAAAAGGTTGTGCTGTTCTGACGTCAGCTCTGAAGTCAAACCAATCACAGCTAAAAGAGCTGGGCTTGGGTGGAAATCAACTCGGAGACTTTGGAGTAAAAAACCTCAGTGATCTACTGAAAAATACACAATGCAACTTGGAGAAGCTACAGTTAGTATCCCTATAAACTATGTGAAACTATATGCCTACTCAACGTCTAAAGTGCTCATCATAGATCTGAGTCATTGTTCTTTCTCTTTCTGTCTTCAGTCTGTGTGGATGCAGTATTACAGAGGAACAGTGTTTCATCCTGACTTCAGCTCTGAAATCAAACCCATCACACCTGAGAGAACTGGACCTCAGTGAGAATAAAATAAAAGACAAAGGAATTAAAAATTTATGTGATGTACTAAAGGATTCAGGCTGTAAACTTCAGAGATTGAGGTGAGGAACATTTGATAACACTTTCTTTGAAGCCTGTATTTGTAATATATTCTAAGGGTATTCTTAAGGCATTATAATGACTGCATAATGCATTATAACAAACCTTATAATGTGTTAAAACATCTCCTGAATAATCATAATAAAAATATAATCCATTATAATATTTACATATTTCTGATTATTACTTTTTAAGAGAATGGTTATTTAGAAGACACAATGAACAGCATATTACATCTACTTAATTTATAATGGACTATATAATTTCTTGTCATTGGTTATTTATGTTCTGCACAGTACCTTACAACATCTTGTGAGTGTCATTTGAGTGTTTCCTCAGTGAGTGAGGCTAATCTGAGCTAGCTAATACTTTCAACTGAAAAAAAAAATGCAATGTTTACTATATAAACCTGAGGGTATTAGTAGACTTAGGTAGGGAAGGTAGAATGTTCACATACTTGCAAATCTATATTCAGTATGTCTGTTGAGGATCCATCAGAATAAAGTGTTAGCATATATTTAGCAGAAACACCACGAATACTCCAACGAAGGCTAGTTGAGATGTACATGCAGTTGCAGTTACTTATCAACAGCTGTCTTAAGGGTACCATCAAAATAATCAAAGTGATATTTAAAAAAAAATGTCAAAGCAAATGTGTCATAACACACTCATCTGATCTAACATTTGATCTTACAGTTGTTTGAGAAAAGTAAAATAAATAAAATTGCAAGAAATCTTACAATGTAAAAGATTACATTGTTCCATTTTGGTAAGGGAAAGGATGTAGAATGCAGATTATGTGGGTTAGAATTACTAACTAGGTAATAATAGGAATTGCTCCCTATACAATGGTGTTACTGGAAAAAACAAACTTAAAGCTTAAATCTAGAATATCAATTCCGCTTATCTCATGAGGATCCCGAGTTCACATTATATTTGGTATTTTCTTAATATTAATTTGTTTGTAAAATTATCCTTTTCTCTGTCTGTTTGTCTCTTTTTCTAGTCTGCATAACTGTGGCATTAAAGATGTTTCTTCATTAACTCAGTCTTTGAAGAACACAAACACACTGCAGTTTCTAGAAGAGCTTGATCTAAGAAATAACAAAATAGGAAAGTCAAAAGATCCGCTGCTTAAAGTACTTAAAGACTCAAACTGTAAAGTGAGGTGAGTAAATGTCTCTTTGTGGTGTTAAAAAGAGCTTAATTTACCTTTTTAATATTTGGGAAATAAAGAAGAGATCCTGGTAAATACTGGAAGTGCAAATACCAGCCTCAGCTCACAGCCATTCAAAATAATGATACATGTCTCTCTCATGTTCTAATTTTTAATAGAGAAACAATTCATGAATTTTCAGTACAGTTTTATTCGTGTTGTGAATGAAATTTAAAAAGTCTAATTCACTAACTTCATGCAAATGTGTGCAGAAAATCTGCATTCTAAGATTATCATAAGCAAATCATGATTCATGATTAACTTTCATACTTAAATTTATTGTATATTTGGGTAAAAATATAGAAACTTTTTTTTTCTCTGTTCCTTCTTACAGCTTGGATAAAGGAGGTTGGTTTAGCTTTACAGACGGCAGTGTTTCTGGTGGATCACAAACTCCAGAAAGATCAACAGGAAAGGACACGTCATACACAGGTGAGAGATTCCTCTTCAGAATCTAAAATTATTATATGTTCAGTAGTGTAGTGGTATACAAAAATGACACTCTGCTGCATGCCTGTTTTAAAGTCACTGCTAAGTACATTTTCAAGGAAAAATAAAACAAAGCTGTTTATTTCTGCTTGAACTGGTTTGCTGTATGAATATTGAAAAAAAAATTATTAACTAAGATTAATTAAGCTTAATCTTATTGCACTCTGTCAATTTATGATCATCAGCCATTATCAAAAGTCAGCTGTACAAGGAACTTAACTGCTGGAATAAATGAACTTGATTGATTAATATTTATGTTGGAAAGGTTTTTTTAAAATAAATAAATACAATGTGTTTTACAGGTGGAATGGAGAATAAAGAAGGGCCTGGTCAGAGCTCTGGTTCTTCAGTATAAATCCTAAATACAAACAGTAATGTTGGGTTTAAACTCATCCATAATTAGGTAATGAATATGTTGCTAATCTGACATGTACACAGGGTTTTTTTCTGCATTTAAATTTTTTTTTGGTGGCCAAAACAATTTTTTTTCCTGCCAAAACCATTGGTTTATGTGATGTAACTGACTGCTGCGCTTGCGCTCTTGTTAACTGAGGGAGAGAAAGAACAGAGAACTCTCTCTTGGACTGTTTACACCTGGACACTTTATGCACTTTCTCAGAGTAAATGCCTTCCGAAATGCTTTCGAGGTGGATAAAAAATTAGATATAACTGAACTAATGCTAGACGCATCACCGCGGATTCAGCCAGAAAGATGACGCGCAACCTGCAGCAAAAGTTCCAGACCCTTAACACACAATCTTCATTGGATAAAATCATACTAATTTATTTTTCCAGTGCTGATAATGCTCTCTCTCCTGTGGTGACCTTCAATTCTGCAATTAGCTGATGATTAATAAGTGGCAGCGCATATGTGTGTAGCCTCTGTTAATTTTGTATATAGCGCGAGAATCAAGACCGGAGTTTTACACATTTATGTGGCCAATTGTAAAAGGAAACATTTTAACAAATCAGATATTGATATGCTATGAAGACCGAAGATATGAAAAACCCTGGTACAGTATGTTTAATAATACAATAACAGTGAAAGTATAAAATGGTATAGTTAAATTGGTTCTTGCATCCACCCATATATGTTATGATCCCCAGCCAGAGTGCCCTTGAGCTCCACCAGAGGGCACTTCACCCCGGGCAGTTATGCGTGTCAGGTTCTTTGGACCTTTACTTTGTAATGTGATGCATGTTACATTGCGTCTATGTTCCCTTCTGTTTCCCTTTCAGTTGAGTCACTTTGACGTTAAATATGGGAACTCGCAGAGAGACCAAATGCCTTTGAGCTTTATACAAAGGGCTTCTCATTGCGCTAGCCTCTGTTTAGAGGGTAGGGGATCTACAAGCCTTCTCTGTCGACCAAGAGTGCCTAGAGATTCTCACATTATCCTGAGACCCCAGCCCGGCTATGTGCCCAAGGTTCCCACCACGCCTTTCCGCGATCAGGTGGTGAACCTGCAAGCTCTGCCCCGGGAGGAGGCAGACCCAGCCTTAGAGTTGTTTTGTCCTGTACACGTGTTGTGTCCAGCGCCTCTACACTGACCGCACTTGGAGCATCAGACGCTCACAGCAGCTCTTCATTTGCTATGGTGGACAGCAGAAAGGGAATACTGTTTCCAAACAGAGGTTGGCTCATTGGGTGGTTGAAGCCATCTCCCTGGCCCATCTATACCAGAGAGAGCCTTGCCTATTAGGTCTGACAGCTCACTTAACAAGGAGTGTTGCCTCATCCTATGCATTGGCTCATGGTGCCTCTCTAGCAGATATCTGTAGTGCTGCAGGCTGGGCGACACCAAACACCTTCGCCAGGTTTTACGACCTCCGCGTAGAGGCCGTGTCTTCTTGCGTCCTCACTGAGGACAGCAGGTGAGCGAGAGGACCAGCTGGTTTCAGGGTTGCTGCGCCACTCCTACAAGATTTATGCGCTATTTTTCTCAGTGTTCCCTTAACTGTGTGTAGCTGTGTGTAAGCTACTCCTAGACGGAGTAGCTTCAGCTGTGCTTCCTCTGGGTCTCCTTCGCCCAGTAGGTGTGGCAAAAATTTCTCTATATTCTACAGTCAGCCAGAAGGCTGTGTTTTCCTTCAATTATATCCATAATCTTATCGATATATTGCATTTTCTTATTTATAGAGAACTGTGTGTTAAGTCATGTGCTGACGCCGGCTTGGCTCTTCAGCGAAAACCTGCATGTGCATTCTGCTCGTGCCCACTTATACTCACACAGTGATGAGGTGCACGTGAGCGCAATCAAATGCACGCCAATATTCATTGGCCTTTTGTATAAAGCTCAAAGGCAATTGGTCTCTCTGGTGAGTTCCCATATGTAACGTCTCTGTGGGTTATGTTCGTAACCTAGACGTAGAGCAGGAAAGAAGAGGATGATGAGTGTGCAAAAGAGATGTATTTAATGGATTCAAGTCCATAGTATAAGATCATAATAGTGTTTGCAATGAAGCAATTAAAATATTGCTTATGACTGTGATTGTAATTTAAAACTTAATATATAAAAAAGGATATAAACTGAAAGTCTAAATAAAAACATTAAATATTGTGGGCTACATGTGCATAGATTTAAATCAGTGGTTTATAATAGAGAAATGTTTACACATCAGTGGTTCTTTGTATTTATATTTCTTTATACCATGTTTTTTTTTTTTACATGTATGTTTTACAGTATTTTTTTCCTGATTTTTACATGCAGAATGTTAAATTTAAATAGATTTTTTGTAAGTTTTGTGTATGTCTCACAAGCAACATGTCTCTGTCCTCGAGACAAAGCTTTGACTGATGAATCTGATGTTGATGAATGATCTTTACTAGTTAGAATTAATGTAACTCTACCATTTGTTTTCACAGAGACCATTTCAGATTGTCTATGCAAAGCTTTTTTGATTTAGTTTTCTCTTGTATTGTAATGTATTTGCATATTAAAAAAAAAAATAAATAAAAACTTGATCGTTTTAATCAGTTTGAAGAGTTCTTTAGTTCAATAGGAAGCTACCAGTATAACTGGAAAAACAGCAATATGCGTAGATTTTCATGCTGAAAAGCTCACAAGGTCAACACACCATCACATTATGTAAAGTACAAGCAACAATTTTAGCATGTGGTCCTAACCATAGACATCTAAGATCCTAACTCTTAAGCAGAACTATTTTACAGTTCTGTGTGATTGCTTTTCCTGCTGTGATCCATAATTCCTCTCTGTGCTCCACCATATTCCCATCACCACTGCTGAGACTTTCCAAAATATGGTAGGATTTGGTGAAAACAAAACAAAATTTTACATATTGTTTAATAAAAAAAAAACTGACCTTGACTGTTGGTCTTGCAACATATAATATATCTTCTCTGAAATGCCAAAAAAAAAAAAAATCAGTGTACCTTCTTTATGGAGTACTGTATACCCAAACTGGAAAGTTGGTTGTCAGATGAAAGTAAGACTTTCGTGGCCAAAATTATTGGCAGTGACATGCATTTTGTGTTTTGCAAACTTTGCTGCTTTTTACTTGAGCTGTTATGGTAATCATTCACATTGTTTCTAGATTATATCCCTGCTAATACTTGTAGAAACAATGTTAATGAACACCACAATTTTGCAAAACACAAAATTCATGTCACTGCCAGTACTTTTGGCCATGCCTATAGATGTGAACTGCATAATAATTGCATCTCATGAATGCACAGTCGAGCCTAAAAACCAATGTCAGTGTCAGGATTTTCATTATTATTCATTATTATAACAATATTTTTAAATTATGGTTTGTTTTTCACCAAAGCATATCACATTCCCCCAGAACACCTGGAATATATGTCATGTGTCACATGGGAACTGTAATAATATTGTTTCTTTCATAAATCTCGATGCTGATCTCTATCACTGCCATTATATGGCCAAGTGTGAGCAGGCTTTTATTTAAATTCTCCTTTAGGTGGAAACGACAAAGTAGGTCATACAGCACTAGAACTACACCAGTGTGCATAATATGGAAGTGTCACGCAGCTGGAGATGCCAGTAAGGGAACACTAGATGGCACTCCAGTACTAGGACTTTTTGTGTGTGTTTTCACCTTTGTTTGCTCTGTAAGGACTTTTGTGTTGAAGCTGTTGTCACCCTGGAGGACCTCTTTGCCATCTGCTCCACCCTGGAAGACTTCTTTATCGTCTGTCCCGCCTTGGTGAGCGTTCCATCCGGCTCTTAAGTCTGAAGCGTCTGCCAGCCGCTCCTTAGAGGGGGGGCTATGTAATGATCTAGATGGATGTGCCAGCCCAGCTCTCTGGATGGCACTCCTGTGCCCCACAAACTCTTTGTGTTTCTGTCTCTGTTTTCATGCCTGGACTTGTTTCAATGAACTCATGTCTCCGCCCATCTCATTTGTTGTCATAGTGTTTCATTGTTGTCTCCACCCACCTTGTCTGTTGCCTTCACCACTAACTCACCCTCCCCTTTGCCTTGTTAGCATGTCTGTATAAGAGTCCTGTTTGTTTCCTGTTTAGACGCTCGTCAATGTTGGATGTAACCTGTGTTTATCCCTTTGTTCAGCCATTCGTGTCTCTCCATGTTTCCCTGTCTGGATTATCAACCTCGCCTGCCTTTGGATATTCGCCTTTGTCTCTGCCCTCTTGGATTAAGTTCGCCCATCGCCTGACCTTTGCCACGTACTCTGGATTCTATTGCCTTCGTCTCTGATGCCCCGGTTTGCCATTGTCGACTTTGCCTGTGACCATACTCTGAGTGTATGAATGAATAAATGTTTGCAAGTGGATCCGAACGCCTCCCGTCGTCTCATTCGTTACATATGGGCAGCACAATTTAATTTGAAATGTCATATGCAAAATGGAAATGTATTTTTTGTATTTCAATGAACAGTGTCCCATACAGATGTGCAATATTTAGTGCAAAATGAAAATTAAATTATAGAATTAACATTAGTCATTTTCTACATTATTTTTAAAACCTCATTGATACTCTCCCCTCTTGTTTCGTCCCGATCTACATCATTTTTGAGGCAGTGCTGACAGTGTGTTATATTCATGTTATGTAGTATAAAAAAAGGGGGAGCAGAGCTCAAGAGGTTAAATAAAAAAATCTGCATAGTATGGAATTAAATAGTAGATAATAGAATTAAAACAATGAACATGTAGAAGATCTAGTGGATTTTAAGTGATTAATTGCCACTTTGAACAATTCTGTAATCGTGGCATCCATAATTGTAATTGCAATTAGAAATGTAATTAATTGTGCAGCTTTTCTAAGAAGGCTAAGAATTTTGAACTTCAGCTTATACCTTTTATTTAGTATGCTCACTGGAGAAGTGTTGTGGCTGGGAAAAACCAGATAAGATAAGAGCTGAAAATATTAGAGAATAAATTAAATTGATAGTATACAACACTTTCCTTTTTTATTTAGAATTTGATCAAACAATAAGATTTTATGTTAATATATTTTAAGTATATACAGTAAATGCGTAATGAAATGCATGTCGATTAATCTGTATTGTATAATCTATCTGATTGACATAATTCTCAATTATGACTGGCTTAATATTTAAAGATGCACATATATGAAACAAGTCAAATAATTCTGCACTCAGAATAGACTGTGATATTGAATATGTTGAGCGGCGTCTCTGTTCTTCTGATGTGACTCCACAAAGTACAAAGTCTGATGTTTGTGTTTATTTGAGCTATAGAATGTCTTCAAGTTCAGACATCCACATATCAGACAATTTCTCTGTAACATCAGTGAGTTGATCTCCCTCAGACACTGATACTGACTTGACACCTGAAAAACAAACAGGGACCATTTTTATTTGTCTACCTATCAGTAACCAGTTCACAGCTGAGGTTAGTGATTTTCTTAATGGACTGTTAGTGTGTTGAGGTGCCGTGATCATTAGGTTTTGTTGCATCTTGATTTTTGTTCAGGTTTGTGTTAACTTTTATTTCAAAGTATTTTTTTTGTTAACATTGGCTGGCCATATATCATATCCTTGCATTATTGGCACTGTTGAAAACATGTTTTAGGAATACAGTGACACACATAATAATATTCTGGTATTTGAGCTGTAAGGTTCCTCCTATTTGGGGAAAACGTGCTTCGCTTCGGTACGCCCCTGGCTCATCAATTTTTCTAGTTTTACGTTTCTAGTTTTACTTTATACTTTAAGTTTTACTTTTATATTTTA
>JAUMHI010000039.1:495059-509646 GCA_032359435.1 Enteromius unitaeniatus | reverse complement strand
TAGCTTTGCTACTAATATGACAGCCTATCCTCATGAACCTATATGACATTGAGCCTACAAGTATATTATAGTCCAATGACAAATATTGATTTAGTTTTCGAATTAGTATACTATTGAAATGGTGTAGGCAATGCAAATAAGGCATCATGTCATTTCTAATTTTGTGTTATGCCGTTGTGTTATTAGCGCTGAAAATCTCAAGTGTTTTGTAACCACAGCAGGAGTTTATTTGACTATTTGTTCTTTCATTATCAGACTATTTGCTTTAACATTTTGGGCTCACCTTTCTCGGGGAAGAAGTCTGTTAGCATTTATATTAGTTAACAACATTTATTGTGGTCTTAAAATTATATTTTAAGGAAAATAAAATTTCACTCCTCAGGGGCCCTCCCCCCACTAGGGGCCCTGGTAATTTAGTCCCCCTTTTCCCCCCAACTAAGATGCCCCTGCCCAAGAGATATAGTTTCATATGACAAGGACCTCTAAAATGTATAAGAGCTCAATGAGTCTCTTATTAATTATTATGGGGCACATTAGCACATAATCAAACTAATGTTTTGCTACAAGCATCATCTGATATTTTTAAAACCTGGCAGGACATTTATTCATTCCTTAAAAAGAAATTAATGAATGAAATTAAACATTAGTAGCTGCCATTTTAATATATTTTAGTTCTTTATGTATTTGTAATGTATTTGACAGCACTGGTAAATTGCGAAATCGATGTTTCCTGATGAAGTGACAACATGAGCTAAAAAATAAGCGCTAACTATTGCAGTAGTTTAATACCGTCCCCTTTTTAGAGCTGCTTTATGGCAGAAAAGAATTTGCTTGTATCGTTGAAACATTTTCTTGCTTGTTTAACACTATAAGCTGTTTCGACACAATCTATTTTGTATAAAGCGTTGTTCTCATAAAGGTCTGACATACTGTCGCTTCCTTTCTCAGGGGTGTGGTTTCTTTGTGCAGTAGCCTAATAGGTTAAGCAGCGACCAATGAAAACTTCCCAGCATGCCCCTCTCATGAATATAATTAAGTTTTCACTAACTTAGCATTGTATTATGCATATATACATAATGTTTTCTTTGCATGTGGGAAAAACTAACTTACATCACTTACGTATGACAATATGCATCGAACTGTGAAAAGAAAAGCATTGATTCAGGTTTGGCACCACCACGCAGAAAGCTGTAGCTTTAATAGGAATTATTCTGTGCTACTTTACTTCGACGATCCTTCTTTAAGGCATATCAAAATGATGACTGGAAGTGTCATGTTTAATGCATGATAAGTGCGACCGTATGTTACGAATAATTCGCACACAAACCGTCTGATTCAACACAACTGGTGTAACTACTAATGACAAAGAAAGAAATTACGTGATTATATTCTCTTAATTCAGAGAAATGTATTGGATTTGTCATAGCCTCTCATTGAAAGAAAGTGATAGGAATTACGGCTCTTGTGGGTTGTCTAATATTTATGAGCCCCTCGCTTCGACTACATTAACCTAAAATCTAAATGGACAGATTTCAAATGTTTTTGCCGAGGTAGCCAGTCAATTTGAGAAAAAATATTTATTTTGTGTACTACATAAAGATGTAGTTGCGATTACGCAATGACGTCATCGCGCAAAGTAATATGTTAATAAGAACCTATTTATTGTGCATCTGGATGTAATGTTTTAATATAATATAATCTCAGAGAGTAGAGACATGCCCAATAGAGTCTGGCTGCAATTAGGACACGTGCATTCAGACACGCAGGGGAGACAGGAAGTATTGAGTATATTTGAGTATATTAAGTATATTTATTTAATTAACTTTAAGTTAAATTTTTTTTTAATTATTTTTAATTATTTGGTAAATGTTATCAAAAACTATCCTTATATTTATTTGATAACGTATGTTACGCATGCACAGGCCCCTCAACGTTATGCACGTGTTTTAAAATGGAGTAGAGAATTCAACGACCACATTTTTGACATTATTGTAATTTTATTTGTTTCATTTGAACAAGATTAAAGAGATATGAAAGTGTTGTTTTTGTTATAAGGTGAATGTTATCAAAAACTATCCTGATATCTACAGATATATCGCGCCTGTGCTAATTGGGTACCTATTCTTCATAAAATGGTAAATTAGTGAAGAACTGTCTGATTTTAATTTTGGGCTGTGAAGGGGGAAGTTTACAGGTGAAGTAAAGTAAAGAACTTAAAGTTATTTATTATAAAGATGGATTTAAAAAAAAAAAACCCAACAAATATCATTTTCAAATTAACAATGGTTCTTTAAAATAAGACATACATGAAATAAATTAACAAATTAAAAAGAATATTCTTTTTAGTCTCAGAAGGTGTGAAGCACCTGATACCAAAGTGCACAACTTGCTGCACTTTGTATCACTGCCCACTTTGCCCTTCTTTGAAGCCAATGAGTGAAAATAAAGTCCAGGCTCACTGGGAAGTCCATGTAAAAAAAATGCAATCATTTTCCAAGGTAAGATTAGTGTATTTTAAAATAACAATTTGTCTTTTTGAAGAACTTATATGTATGAGATGCCACTCATGACCTATTTCAATCTTAGTCTCATTCACACTTGCACTATCACACTCTCATTCACACACACATACATGTTGGGTTTGCATGCTTTATGGGGACATTCCATAGGCGTAATAGTTTTTATACAGGAAAACTGAATGTGGTATTGCCCTACACCTAAAAATGGCATGTTTTCATGCTGTATTTTCCCCACTAACAGGAAGAGCATTTTCACGTACAGGTGAAGCAGCAGACTTAGACTTTTAATCTAAGATCTTATAACTCATAACATTTTAAATATACAGTAGTCACCATTTGAAGTGGATTAAAAAAGTGAATATAAGTTGTCCTAAGACAAGAGCAGCTGCTCTCGTTTTGCTCTCGCGGTACTTTGATGGCCCATGTGATCGATTGCCTGCCACTTGCAGACTTTTATGCCACTCTCCCCAGAGCTAAAGAGAATCCTGTGGACTACTGGATCTGTCTAAACAAAGCAGCTGATCTGGCAGACAAGGGACTGCAAAGGTAAGGGAAACAACTGGATAACATCGGAGAAGAGGTAACGAGAATGTTTATCAAATTCTG
The DNA here is from genome assembly GCA_032359435.1 of Enteromius unitaeniatus. NCBI lineage: Eukaryota > Metazoa > Chordata > Actinopteri > Cypriniformes > Cyprinidae > Enteromius > Enteromius unitaeniatus. Next base: position 506,521 of record JAUMHI010000039.1, on the reverse strand, counting down.
TCCTGACCCCAGTTTAGCGAACATCTTCAGATATAAGCCTATACAAGAATGGAGTGCTAAGGAAATTCAGAGCAGGATTGATGATTATCAGAGGGAAGCTAGGAGCCTGAGAAATATTGAGTCACCCAAATGTTCCAGTTCAGTCGCCCTACTCTTTGCCTGATGTACAAGTGCGCCGTCAACCAGAACCTACATCAGTGCACAGTCAAGCACTCCATCAGTCAGCTCAGTCAGCCATCATATTTTCCTGCAACTCCAGTAATGCCTCAATGTGCACAACAAGTTGAGAGTCAGTTGCTCAATCGTATGATGGAGATGATGGAACAGCTTATGGACAAAGTACAGTGTGGCAGTGTTCCCAGTCCCAGACGTGACTCTAGACAGTGACGTAACTGCTAGAATTAACTGTTGAGTCTGTAACGACAACAAACATAACACGATGACGCAGTGCATGTCTGACAAATTGTGCTTTGCTTATCTATGCTTATCTTTCAGCCGAAGTAAATGGTGATAAGTCACAAGTTATCTATCAGAACATCCATGTCGTGGGTGAACGTGACAGTTTGTTTCACTCATCAGTGAAGATTGGTGAGCTGTTATATCTCTAAGGAGTGCAGTCATGACTGAGCCTACTTCTTCTCACTCTGCTCCCAGAGGAGTGATTGTAGCAAAACTAATCACATGTCTGTGGGGAGATGGATGGGTCCCCTTGAAGCTTATCAACACTACAGGCAGATTTGCAGCTTCAAAAATCAGAAATGCAGCTTAAAGGTTCATTACACATAAAGCAAACAGTTATAATTATTGTTATTTATGAATTAATATGACAAAATATGAATTAACTTCTTAATTCATTTGGCTATAAGTTTCACTACTGCTGTAATCGTTGTCAATAGTTTTCCCCTGTCAACATGTTCAGGTGCTTTTACGGCCCTTCTCATGTGTGACACTATGTCAGTGATATTAACTGAAATTTACACTATAGTCTGGAATGTTAAAACAACCCGATGTTTCCAACATTGTGCCCTCTCCCCCTGCTTCACTCTCAGCTCCGCCATTGATCTTCATGTCATCTGCTGTGGGATCAGACATCTGGTTTCTTTTAGAGAGGTTACAGTCAGTGGGGCCACCTCCCTCTTATAGCTGGTTCGAAGGCTGGCTCTCCTCGCCGTTTCGATCTCCAGGTTTCCCGTCTGAAGTCGCTCATCACCCCAAAGTCTCCTTGCTTTATGGCATACAATGGCCTTTCTGCAGCCTTTTGTTGCACTGCTTTCATCTGCACATAAATGTTAGACAACAGACAAGACATTTCCTCGCACTCACTTAACATGTCACATTCATGCAAACCTGTCGATGGCAGCAACTGTTTCCCTCCTTCTAGGCCCATGTGTGGTGGTCACCATCAAACCACAATTTCATGCAAGCTCAGATTTGATCTTACCCGCTCCCTCATTCTATTTTACATGAAGACAATTTGTAGTGCTTTTTACCCCTGTGAGTCCAGTTTCCTCAAAACATTTTGCTAATTTGTTTTTTTAAAGTCTGATTATAGCATAGTGTTTTCTCATGCCCCAAAATGTTCCCACTTGTGTTATTGCATCATTCACAAATTCATGTTTTCTGTTATCTGAACTGATTTTTTGTGGGATCCCCATCTTAGGGTTATTTGCTACTGTTGTTGTGTTTATTTTGGTCATCGTGGGTATTACAGATTACACATCTTTTGCAAAAGTTTCCTGCAAAAATTTTAAAGCCATTTATAAATCACAAGTTTTAAATCTTTCATTTGCATAATTATCCTCCCCCTTGACACATGGCCTTTCCCTTGTGTCAATTTACAATAATGCAAAAAGAAGAACAGGTCTGCCATCCCGGCTCATCCATACGTCATTCACCACTTAACAGCCAGACTTTTTATCCATTGCCCCGTCTCTGCTCCTGAAGCAAAAGTCTGCTACTCTGTAAAGATAAAGAATTGTTTTCATTAGTTTGTGTGATATCAAAGTGCATTCTGGCTCCTTTTCCCCTCTGTGTCTTGAGCAGCAGCTGTCTTAGCTGCTTCATCTGCTCTTGTGTTACCTAGAGAAACAGATTCTTTTTTGTTAGTATGTGCTACACATTTGCAAATGGCTATCTCTTCTCGTAGCAAGATAGCTTTGAACAGTTCTGCCACTAAATGGGCACTAAAATTAAAAATTTTTGGACGGCCGTCAAATTAAAAAATCTTGCAATATTGCCAAAAAACCAAAAACCCCCCAAAAGAAAAATATGTTATGTGACTCCTCACACATAATGCAAATCATTATAAATTGTCCACATTTCCTTTATTAATTAATTTGCAAGCCCCTTTTAGTTCCCCGAGCTCAGTTGGCTGAGCTGAATAATTTCATGGCAATTTTCCCTGAAACCGCGCCCTCGAATTATATTATTACATTATTAGCAAACGGTTATAATTATTGTTATTTATGAATTAATATGACAAATTATGAATTTTCCGCGCAACTGCATCAAGTATGTGCCTGGTCCCCAAAACATAGTGCCGGATGCCTTAAGTAGAGTGGCGTTTGTTAAAAAGGATGTCACTCAGAGACTGCTTAAAGAGCCATATGAAACGCTTGTAGCGGAATCCAAAGAAAAATTCAGTGCAGGAAGTCTTCAGACTGTCATGTAACTCAGACAGAAAGCAGAGTGTTAACACAAGTTGTTCATTCAAACAAAACATTCAGAAAGCAGACAAGCCAAAGACTATTTCTGTGCTGCATTGGATTCACATGTTCAATGGACTATAGGTGCCAGAGCAAGAGCTATGTCTGTCGTTGATCACTTACCTCAAATAATGTCTGGAGGACAGGAAACTCTACCAGCATACACAGAACAAGAGCTGCGAGACAAACAACTCAGTGATAGACACCTGTCAAGAGTTCTGTATTATGTTGAACGCCAAAGTAGACCTTCAAGGAAAGAAAGGACAAAGGAATCAATGGTTGTTCTTCGATATCTGAAGCATTTGGAGAAACAGAGTGTCGTGTGACCATCTGTTAAAGACAAAACACCATCAGTATGTTGTTCCTGAGTCTCTAGTAAATGTGATTCTAAAAGGAATTAATGACGACTGTGGACACCAAGGTCAGTCTAGGACTGTCAGCCTTGCAAGACAGAGACTCTTTTGGATAAACATGAATGGAACTGTAAGAGACTATGTGCACAAATGCTACCGTTGCACTGTGAGCAAAACAAATTATCCTGCTGGAAGAGCTCCCTTGGAAAACATTTTGACAAAAAGACCATTAGAACTTGTTTGCATAGACTTCTGGTCAGTGGAAGATTCCAGAAATAAGTCTATTGACGTTTTGGTGGTAACTGATCACTTCACAAAACTAGCACAAGCTTTTGTGTGCAAAGACCAGTCAGCCAGACAAGTAGCCAGAGTTCTGTGGGACAAGTACTTTTGTGTTTATGGACTTCCTTAAAGGATTCATAGTGATAAGGGTCCATCTTTTAAGAGCAGGGTAATTTCCGAGCTTTTTAAGGTCTCTGGGGTGAAGAAGTCACGCACAACACCCTACCACCCTATGGGAAGTTTTAGAGTTTTATTTCCTGATGTGAAAAGAGATTGGTCGAGACTGTTGCAAACACTCACGTTTCTGTACAACTGCACTGTCCATGAAACGACAGGGCACGCACCTTTCTATTTAATGTTTGGCCGTGTACCTCGCCTTCCCATTGATGTTCTGTTTCGTTCAGTTTTGAATGACTCAGTAGTGACAAGCTGTGAACATTTGTAACCAATCTAATCAAAGACTTAAAAGAAGCATCACTGAAGAACATGCAACAAAAGAGCAGAAAAGACATTCTGAGATATACATCCGTAATGTGAAAGGGTTGGTCATTGAAATAGGTGATCAAGTACTCCTGGCAAACAAAACAGAAAGGGGTAAGTTGCTGATGGGTGGGAGTCATCTGTTTTCACTGTTGTGGATTGTAAACCAGATACTCACACTTGCAGGATTCGTAATCCATCTACTGGACAGGAAAAAGTGGTCCATCGAAATCTGTTGATGTTGGTAAATTTCCTACCAGTAAATGTGGAGAACCCTATGTCTGATCAGCTTTCTTTCGTACCCAATTCTTTTAAGAGTTCACCTTCAAATGGTTCCTTGTCTGCGGAAGAGGAATATTTGGAGAGAGAAACAGAAGTACCTGAACTTGAAGAGGACAGTCACAGTATTGTGACAATGAATAGATCTGAGATGAAGAAAGTTAAGGAACCGTCTTCATATAAAGATGCTGACAATGACTGTGAGTTCGATTCGCTATCAGTTCAAGAATCTGATGCTAGGGACAGAACAATTAGTTGGGTTACGGACTTACCAGAAACACGCGTCCAAGCTGAGCTTGATCAAACCCAAAGTGAAGTTCTAACAAATCCCTTGAAAAGTATCACACATATTGTTCCTGAAAGCCACACATGCGAATTGACTGAAAAAGGAATAATGTTGCTTTCTGATGACAATTCATGTAGAAATTCTGATTTTCCTAATTCAGAATTACAGACTGTTTTGTCTACACTGCGGCACAGACTCAAAACAAACTGTTCAATCAGTTTATAAGTCAGTATTTAAAGCCTTTTTAGCTTAAAAGTCATACTTGAGTATCACTTTGTTATTGACTGTAAAAGTGTTTACTTAGATTTACTTTATTTCTAATATGACATGCCTGAGGAAAGGCGTGCCTTCACATATCTGAGTTGTATTCTAGAGTTTCATTAATGTCCCCTGTAATACAGAATTGAGATGGGAAGGATATTTGTGGAATGTATGTAGACGTTCTACTGTCAGTAGCTGGTGGGATAGCTTAGCGCTAACACTTCATCCTAATTGGATAATTGTATGTTTGACTTCATAGATGACATACCTCGCTTATTATACATTAATTTTATCTAATTCAATGGGGGTGGATGTAATAGGGTTAAAAGAGTATAACAAATAAAGTATAAAGTAATTCCATAAAATTCCATAAAAATAAGCGTTCTTATAATAGTTATGTATGGTCAAAGGCTCCTCTCTTGTGACTGAAAACGGTACTGCAGATGAGGTATGAGTGTCGATGCAGCAGGTAGGTTTGGTTTTTCATGCTCTAGACCATTAATTTATTAATTGTCAAAATATCATGTTTTAAGTAAAGATTGTCGAAAAAAGGTTGATTTCATGTATCTGAACATAAATATGTCAAATGTAATAGTTTATCACGGTTGTTAAGCGTGTTTAAACAAGTTTAATTTCTGAGTCTGAACGAGACTCATTTCACGGTATAATTAATGGTAATATGAGTATGTATTTTCTATTTTTTTAGTGTTGTATGTGTCTGCAGTAACTGCTTTGTTCTTCAGTCTAATTTATTTGTATTATCCTTTCTAAAAAGGTATGTTCTCATTGTTCACGTGATTTTATCATTGTTAAAATCAAAAGTCCATTAGCCATTATCAATGTTTAATGGTGATTTATGTTGTATCATACTGTTTTATCACAGAGTGGACTGAGTGTCGATGCAGCAGTGTTGTATATGTCTGCAGTAACTGGTTTGTTCTTCAGTCTAATTAATTTGTATCATCCTTTCTAAAAAGATAAATCAAGCTGAAGGCATGTGTGAGTCTCTTTTATCATCCGTTACTTTAAGCTAAGCAGAAAGAAGGTCAATGTTCTTAGTACAATGGGTCAGGAACAGTCTGTGTCCTTGCAGTGTTATTGATGGACTGGAAATCAGTGGTATAAACACCAACCAATTTTTTCCACTTCCAAAAGCTGCCTGTTGACTCAGAGAACATTATTACTCAAGAGGAGTTATCCAAGTGGTCATACTTGGACAAGGTAAAGATGTAGATATACTGATTGGAACTAATGCATCTAATGTGATGGAACCCTATGAAATCATAAATGGCCCATTTGCCATTAAAACTCTCTTGGGATGGGTTGTCAATGGGACTGTGGAAGGGAACAGTGACCATAGTAATAAAGATGGGCATTCTGTTGCTGCTGTTAATAGAATTTCTGTCGTTAAACTGGAAGAGCTGCTTCAAAATCAGTTTAATCATGATTTCAACTAAAGGACTGCTGACGAAAGAGAAATGGAAAGATCTTCGGTTTAGGAGCATAATGAATAGTACAGTCACGCTTCAGGTTAGACATTACAGTCTAAGATTGCCTTTCAAGAATGACAATGTCATATTGCCTGACAATTTATGTGTTGCTAAGCAACAACTACATGGTCTAAAAAGGAAGTTGGAAAGAAAACTAGAGTTTCATGAGAAGTATACTCACTTTCTTACTGATGTTGTACATAAAGGCTATGCTGAGAAGGTACCAGATCATTCATCGTGTGGATGGCAAAGTCTGGTACATTCCTCACCATGGGGTGTTTTACCCCAAGAAGGGATCCTTGAGAGTTGTGTTGCTGTGGAGCAACATATAAAAGAACATCACTTATAAGTCAGTATCAATTCTTTGGTAGGTGTTCTGTTGAAGTTCAGGCAAGAACCAGTAGCCTTTATAATGGACATTGAAGCTATGTTCCACCAAGTTAAAGTGGCTGCTGTTCTTGTGGTGACCTGATGGAGAGTTGACTAAAGCATTCAGGATGACAGTTCATCTTTTTGGAGCTGTGTCTTCCCCAAGCTGTGCATGCCACGCTTTGAGACAAACAGCAAAAGACAACAAAGCTGACTTTCCATCAGAAGTGATTCACACAATAACTTCTACGTGGAATAGAATAGTCTCCTTTGAGGAATTGGCCATCTTTATGGTTAAACATCTTTGCACACTTTGTCAGAAAGGAGGCTTTCATTTGACAAAGTGGGTCAGTAATAGTCACAAGGTGTTGCAATAAGTCTCTAAAGAAAATCGAGCCAAGGATATACAGCAACTGGATCGAGACAAGTTGCCTGTTGAGAGAGCTTTAGGTCTCCAGTGGAGTGTGGAAGCTGATACTTTTAAATTCAAGATTTTCTTGAAAAATCAACCTTGCACAAGGCGAGGTATTCTGTCATTCTATCTGTGACATAATGCTGGAGTCGGTTGGATCCATTTGCAATGAGGTTTATTCTTGTGGTCAAACAGGCAATGGTCAATACACCGGCGAAACAGCACAGTAAGGATAATCCAAAGACAGAGTCGATAAACAGGCAGAGTAATCGGGGCAGGCGGCAAGAATCAGTAGTCAATACAACAAACAAAATCAAACACGGGTAAACCTTCAGGAAACTTGGAAATAACGCTCGGAATCAGGTGCTAGGCAACAAGATACTTCGCGTTTGACTAACGCTAAAGTCAGTCCTTATATAGTGCCCGGAAAGGGGCGGAACGGCGCGAAAGGGCCGAGGTACGTGGGCAAATAGGGTCCGGGTGGAAACTAATATTCTGGGGATGGTTCCCGCTGCTGTCCTTCAGAGAGGGCCACAGAGGCGCGATCCATGACAGAACCCCCCCCCCCTGCGAGCGGCTCCTGAAGCGAGCACCAGTCCGACGCCGGGGCCTTCCTCGGGGTCTGGGGGCTGGTTTCTCAGGATGTTCCTGGTGGAATTGTGCGGTGAGCGACGGGTCCAGGATGTTGTGGGCGTCCACCCACGACCTCTCCTCTGGACCAAAGCCTTCCCAGTCTACCAGGTATTGTAGAAGGCCCCCCCGGCGTCTTGAGTCCAGGATCTCGTGGACCTGATAGATTCCCTCGTTGTCTTCTAAAAGGGGAGGGGCCTCTGGCACCGCGTCCTCGTCCTGGTCCCCCTCTCCGTCGGGTGCAGCAGTGGCCTTGAGCAGGGACACATGGAAGGTAGGGGAAATACGATAAGTGGCAGGAAGATCAAGGCGGTAAGACACAGGGTTAATCTGACGTAAGATTTTGAAGGGACCCACGTACCTCGGACTTAACTTCTTACAGGGTAGGCGCAGACGGAGGTCCCGGGCAGATAGCCAGACCCACTGGCCTGGTTCATAGTTCGGATGAGGTCGTCGATGACGATCCGCTTGTTCCGTCACCCTCCGAACTGCCTGACGTAGTTGAGTGTGGGCAGCATCCCAAGTCTGCTCGCTGCGGCGAAGCCAGCTATCCACTGCTGGTAGGTCAGAGGGTTCTCCTGACCAAGGGAACAGAGGAGGTTGGAACCCATTGGACACATTGGAACGGTGTGAGATTGGTGGCTGGTTTCCTTAAAGAATTTTGGGCGTATTCGGCCCAGATGAGGAAACTGCTCCAGTCCTCCTGGTTGTGGTGGCAGTAAGTCCGTAGGAAGCGGATGAGTTCCTGGTTCTGTCGTTCTGCTTGACCGTTGGATTCGGGGTGATAGCCGGAGGTTAAACTGATATTGATGTTCATCTGCTGGCAGAATGCTTTCCAGACCCGAGAAGTGAATTGAGGACCCCGGTCCGACACAATGTCCTCGGGTCATCATGAACGTGATGCAAGATGCGGTCTCGGAGGGTTGAAGGGACGTAAATCTTGTCTGGAGGGCATTCGGGGGGTGTTGGTTCGAGTTGCTGTGCCTCTAGGATATCCTGTTCGATGTCCCAGCGGACGGGAGCCACGATCAGGGATGGCAGAATGGGCTCAGGTTCGTTGGATGGTACCGGAAAGTCGTGCTGCCGTGAAAGAGCGTCTGCTTTACAGTTCTTGGATCCTGGTCTATAAGTAATGGTGAAGCAGAATCTGGTAAAAAATAGAGACCAACGGGCCTGCCTGGCATTGAGTCTCTTGGCCGAGCGTAGATACTCCAGATTACGATGATCGGTTAGCACCACAAAGGGGTGGTGTGCTCCTTCGAGCCAGTGCCGCCATTCCTCCAGTGCAGCTTTCATAGCCAATAGCTCTCTGTCTCCCACATCGTAGTTCCTTTCTGCTGCGGTTAGTTTCCTAGAAAAGTAGGCACACGGGTATAGCTTTTCTGGACTCCCTTGGCGCTGCGACAAGACGGCGCCTACCCCTGTATTCGAGGCGTCCACTTCCACCGTAAAGGGTCGTGTAGGATCAGGGTGATGCAGGATGGGGGCCGTAGTGAACCTCCTTTTGAGTTCCTCAAAGGCTGCTAGGCTCTGGGTGTCCCTGGGTAACCGCTTAGTGGAGCAGGTTGTCATGGCGGTTAGCATTGCGGCCACCTGGCTGAAGCCCCGGATGAAGCGTCGGTAGAAGTTAGCGAACCCTAAGAATCGCTGCAGTTCCTTGAGGCTTTTACGGCCTGGGCCAATTAACTACTGCGTCGACCTTCTTGTCGTCCATGGCAATGCCCCCAGCGCTGATGACGTATCCGAGGAATGTGACCTTGGTGCAATGGAACTCACATTTGTTGAGTTTGGCATATAGTTGGTTGTCAATCAGGCATTGGAGCACGGACCGGACTTGATGAATGTGGGAGGAAAGGGAAGGGGAGTATATCAGAATATCATCGATGTACACGATGACGAATTGATGCAGCATGTCTCTGAAGATCTCATTCACTAAGGCTTGAAAGGTTGAGAAGGCCGTCTTCCACTCATCCCCTTCCCTGATCCGTACCAGATTATAGGCGCTCCGCAGATCTAACTTTGTGAAATACCGGGCCGATTTGAGCTGTTCTAATGCGGAGGGTACCAGGGGTAGTGGATAACGGTACTTGACAGTCTGTTCGTTCAGGGCCCGGTAGTCAATACAAGGTCGTAAGCCGCCGTCCTTCTTCTTTACAAAGAAAAAGCCCGCCGAGGCGGGGGATTTAGATGGGCGAATGAATCCCTTGGCCAATTCCTCTTGGATGTACTGAGTCATACATTCTGTTTCTGCCTGGGACAAGGGAAACACCCGCCCTCGGGGTGGTACGGCGCCCGGTATCAGGTCTATGGCGCAGTCTGTGGGCCGGTGCGGAGGCAGTTGTGTGGCCTTGATCTTGCTAAAGGCAATGAGGAGGTCCTGATATTCGTGGGGTAGACCTGCCATGGCGGTATCCTCCTCTGGGGTGAGCTGTAGCCGGTGGATGTGACGTGGGGTGCGGTGAAGGCAGTGCTCCTGGCAATATGGAGACCATTGAAGGACCTGATGATTCCTCCATGAGATGACCGGGTCATGTGCTTGTAACAAGGGAAGTCCAAGTATAATGGGGTACTCAGGTGAGCGGATGAGAAAGAGCTGAAGGTCCTCCGTGTGAAGTGTGCTGGCGTGGAGAGTTAATGGAGCCGTCTGGGCTGTGATCCGGCCCGGAGCCTATTGGTCTCCCGTCGAGGGCGGCTATGGACACGTTCGGGGTACATGGAAGCACAGGAAACCCATTTTTAGTAACAAACTCCTCATCAATAAAATTTCCCGCAGCCCCAGAGTCAATGAAAGCTCTAGCACACACCGTTCTCCCCTCTACAATGACTTCCACCTCCAATGTCATAGCGTGGTTAATGGTTAAAGGACTCACCCGGGATGTTTTAGAGCGGACGGGTCTAGCTGGACAATTCATGCAGAGATGTCCGGGTTTGCCGCAGTACAAACACAACCCCTTCTCCAGCCGGCGCTCGCGTTCCTCTGCGGAGAGTCTGGCCACTCCGAGTTGCATGGGTTCGGCTGCCGGCAGCGCTGGTGTGTAGGGCAGAGCCGGGAGAGTGCGACGCCCTCGGCGTGATCGCATCAACTGATCGGTCCTGATCGCCAGTTCCATGTATTGGGGCAGGTTCAAATCCTCACCACGGCACGCTAGCTCGGCTTGCAGCTCCTCGCTCAGAGCACGACTATAAAGAGACATTAAAGGATCCTCTGGCCATCCGGTGCGTGCTGCTAGTGTGCGGAAGGCCATGGTGAATTCAGCAGCGGATGAGGCTCCTTGTTTTAATGCTAACAGTTCATCCTTAGCGCTCCGACCGTCCGCGGTGTGATCGAACACCTCCCGGAACTGACGTAGTAGGTTCCGGTAGGTGGGGAAGACCCCCTGATGTCCCTCCCAGAGAGCGGTGAACAATTCCAGAGCCGGCCCGGTGAGCAGTGAACCTAGCAGTGAAATCTTGGAATCGTTATCCTGGAATCCCGTCGACTGGGACTTCATGTAGAGCTCACACTGAAGGAGAAAGCTTCTACATTTGCCGGGGGTACCGCTGTATTTCTCCGGCAGCGCCAAGCGAGTGGAGACGGCGGCCGGTGGAGTGAGCGCGGCAGGCGGCGTGATGGGTCTAGTCAACGCCGTGGTCGCGAGCGTGAGTGCCTGAATGGAGTTCACCAGCTCAGAGGTAAGTGTGGTGAGTTTGTCCAATTGCTGTCGGTGTGCTAGAAGTTCTGTGGCTTGGCGCTTCACTTCGTCGACAACCTGGTGCATTGCTGGATCTGGTTCTGGCGAAGTATTCTGTGACATAATGCTGGAGTCGGTTGGATCCATTTGCAATGAGGTTTATTCTCGTGGTCAAACAGGCAATGGTCAATACACCGGCGAAACAGCACAGTAAGGATAATCCAAAGACAGAGTCGATAAACAG
>JAUMHI010000039.1:468583-494959 GCA_032359435.1 Enteromius unitaeniatus | reverse complement strand
TAGTTAGTTAGGGTTAGTTAGTTAGGGTTAGTTAGTTAGGGTTAGTTAGTTAGGGTTAGTTAGTTAGGGTTAGTTAGGGTTAGTTAGTTTACACTGCACCTAGATGCAGTGGTTTTGAGACTTACCGTTTCAGAGACTTAGTTAGTTAGTTAGAGTTAGTTAGGGTTAGTTAGTTAGAGTTAGTTAGGGTTAGTTAGTTTACACTGCACCTAGATGCAGTGGTTTTGAGACTTACCGTTTCAAACACAAACAAAAGGGGAAAAAAACACATCAAAAACTGATTGAATAAAAGCAGGTTTATTTCAGAAGCACACTCATTGACAGGGCGACAAGTAGGTGGTCTCAGATGCATCACCTGAAATACAAACCGGAAGTGAGCTTGATTACATTCTACTGGGGTTGGTTAGTTAGTTAATAACTGAGCCATGCAGCAGCATACTGGGCTGATAGTAGTCATAGACGGAGATAACTGCTGGCTTTGGATTTTTCACCACAAGCCCAGATTTCTGTAGCAGCTTGTAGGTCACAGGGGCTCCTTTGGGAACCTGGAAAAACAGAAAACATTAACAGCAGCACAGCTAAGGTGGCAGGTAAGTAGTGCATACACACAGTGTACAAGCTCACCTCTTTCAGATACACTAGGACATGATCCTCGCCAACATCAACCCGCTCTATTAGTGGGGCAAATGAAGTGGGTGAAGATCCAAGCTGTAAAGAAAAAAGACCACCGTTTCTGAAGAGACCTCAAGCATGTCAGGATTTTACAAGTCATCTTATAACATGCAAACCAGTGATGTATCTGCTGTGAAGCCTGACAGGAGTTTAATATCCACCAAAACCATGTTAGTGCTTGCTTTTGTTCCGTTATATCTGAATGAAGAGGGGGGGAAAGCAGTTTATTCAAAAGCATCTTCCCTTTATAAAAGTCAAACATGAGATGGTTTTTACAAGTCAAAGATTTTCTCACTTCACAGTAAATTTCAACATGAGATTGGCTCCATACGGTTGGCAGTCTCCAGTCACCTTTGCTTCGACATTTAATGTCCTGGTTGCTTTAATGGGTGTTGGGATGTTGTAGAAACATGCAGTCTACAATTAAAAAGCAAAACAAGGAATATTAGGATGGAGCATAAGAAAAGCAGTTATAAAAAGGAAGTGAAGGTACAGACCTGCATAGACACACAAGTGGAGCCCTTCACTTTAACACTGTATTTGCCTGGAACGGTCTTCAGCAGCTTCTCCTGATACAGCAGCCTGTTATCCCGATTCACACTGAAGCTATAAGTTTCTTCCCCTGCCACAACTGACTGTACAGTAACGGTGCTAGAGCCCTCTGAACTGAACACTTCAGTGGCGTACAGAGACAGAGCATGAAGAGCCACCACTGTGTCCTAAAAATAGGCACCATTTTAAAAAGGAAAAGAATAATTGCATGCATTAATTTGCGTCATAGCCATTGATGAGGTATGCATGCATAGTTGCCTCCTTGGCAACTGTTTCTATGGGCCGTTATATGTAAGCCGCCCACCATTTTGTAATGGTCAACTTGATGTCATTCACCATAGTAATCACTGACAATGGAAAGATACCACAATCCTGCACAAAATGGCTTACTGGCTATGTGCAAACCCATAGTATGGTAGTGAATGACATCAAGTTGACCATTACAAGATGGCTGAAGCATCTTTTTGCTTTGAGTGATTGAATGGGGTGTCTATACACATCTATAGTCAGAGTCACCTGGGTAGAGGAGAAGCCCCCATAAGGATTCTGCTGTGTCAAAAGCCAGTTGACAATGCGGTTAGCATAGCCCAGATTAGCGGTTGTGAGTGGCTTTACTGAGAGAACTGCTAGCAGTACATAAGAGCTGATCTCCACCGCCAAAGTATCACCAGACGTAGTCTTAGACCAGTGGAGCTTAGAGCCTAAAATTGAGACGAAGACGTTTGATGCCAAAGATCCTGATGAATAAAGTCTCAAAACAACAGACTGATAAAAACCCCACCTTCAGAAGTGGCACGGTTGTTCAAGGCAGTTAAAAGCTGCGACCGTGTACTTGTCTCTCCAGCCAGACTGAAGGTGTAGGCGAGCAGAGCCATGATGTAAGTGTTTCCCAGGCTCCCAACAACAGGCCTCAAGCATGAGAGAGCTGTGGTAATTACCGGATCCTGAAACGCAATAGATACATCAAACTACAGCCTAAACAGGAAGGATCGTGTAGAAGTGCTGGGGATTTTTACCATAACAGGGACATTTAGTTCAAGCAAAGATGTAGTGATATAGGCCGTCATGGTCACATTGTCACTAACTCCACCCTAAAACACACAAATGTACTCATTTAGAAAACCAGTCACACCCTAGTGTCTGTTGGTCATGATGCATTTGAAGGAATGTGAAGCACCTTCATGTCACTGTGGTACAGAGTCCCCTGCTGCATAAAACAGCCATCTGAACCCTGCTTGCTAATCAGCCAGTCCTTTGCACTCTGAAGGACATTTGGATCAATGAAGATGAAGTTCCTTGCTAGGCCAAAAGACCTCATGACAAAGGCTGTCAACCTGGGTCAGAGAGCAAGTTCCATGATAAGCTGAACCAGTGACAACACTAGAAGAACGACATAAAACACACCATGTATTTGATTCATCATAACCAAATGTGCTGTATGAACCATCACTGCGCCTGTAGTTCAGTTGTCCTTGGTATCCTGTTCAGGTCAAAAACAAATTTGGCACTGGAATAGGAAAAATAGGACAGAACATCCATAGCATTCAAACTCTGAAATACTCCTCCATACCACTCTGAAGGTAACCAGTGGCGGTCTGTTGGATGGCTGAAGTGAGTTGGCCAGTGACTTCCAAGTACCGGAGGATGTAAATATTGGGGGCAAGAACAATCATATTTTGTTCTCCACAGCCATATGGCATGCGTATTAATTTATCAATATTCTTTAGAGCACGACCCATTACGTCCCCTACGAGAGACCAAAAAACCAAAAGGACAGGGCAAAAACTTATCAGAAATGAAAGTTATTCTGTTGTACATAACAGTGCCCCCACCCCAAACCCTTCCCCCCTCCCATGAATGACCAATTTACCAAGGACTGAAACAGAGCATCTTGTTGATCCCTGGATGAGAGCTGTAGGAAGCATCAGTGTCACATCTTCGGAAACCACACTTCCTGTAAAAACAAAATGGCTTAACGGAGCACTGAGCTAGTGTTCAATAGCATAGGGAAAATCACGGAATACAAACCCACCCTTTGGACACAGTAACCAACTCTGGGTGTTTATCCTTTCAACTCCTTCAGCCTACAGAGACAACCACACCAAATTAGCAAGTGACCATGAATCACACTCCAAAAGGCTTGTTAGCAAACTGACCAGGACAAGTAGACTTCTTGTGACCACATCAGTGCGTCCTCTCTCCGGCACGCTCACAATCTCATTACCACATAGAGTCTGGGATTGTATAGCCTGAGCGTTTATGGTCACATTTACAGTTCCTGCAATGACAGACAGGAGTACACTATGATTTTCTCCTTATATACACCAGTTTAGAGGGAGACACATTCCGAAACTGACCAAGTACATAAGCAGTGAAAATCCATTTAAAGGTCTTTCTCCCATTGGCACAGATACAGGATGAATACGGCTCATTAAATGGTCTGAGTGTGAAGGCCATGGATCGAGCTGGGTTCACCCGAACCTGCCAATAAATTATATATTAAAAATGCACAAAGCAAAGACAAGAAATATATCCTATTGGTAGATCTAATATACAGTACTATAGAAAAAAAAAAACTGAACCCAGACCATGATGCACTTGGACAGATAATTGAAGACTGTGGCTTTTAGCTCAAAAGTCTCCCCACGGATGATGGAGTAAGGCAGGGAGAGCTCCAGGAAGAAGGGCTGGAAGACAGTCAGCTTAATAGGAGGAGCCAAACCAAAACCTTTTGAGGACAGACAGAATGCCTCAGTCTCCCATGTGGTGATCGTGTCTGGAACAGTGAGAGGAACTTGTGTGGATCCAGAGTCTCTGAAAAAGGACACCAGATAATAGAAATCATCTATTTCTATCAACAAATGGGTAGGCAGGTTAAAAATTAAAAAAAATAAATAAATGTTGAGCAGTGGCTTTATAATGGCATCAACTGTGCTCAACACAATGCTTCACTAACCCCACTTGAGCAAGTTGCCATATCCATGTTTCTGGAAAGTAAGTCCTGATGGTCATGTCAACAGAGGAACTACTTTCTGCTTCAGTATTCTTCTCTACTGCAGCAGGAACCATTTCAGGCAGTGCAACAGGACTACGTAAATACTTAACTGAAAGCAAAAGCCATTAATACTAGGACTACAGTCCAGTGAGAAAGGCACTGCTTGCATCTGTACGCAGTGTTAGTTTCACTTAAGCCCTTCTTTAGTCACAGTAATTACTACATTAAAAGTAAAATGTTTTAGATTAAGAACAAGATGACATACCATCACGGAAGTTGCGATAGTAATTTAGGCCTCTGTACGTCAGGCATGGAGGTTCTCGGACTGGCAGATTTGTTGCGACCTTTATCCCCACACCCTGTCAAAGCAAAGAGATCCATTGAGGAGGAAAAAAAAAAAAAAAAAAAAAAATTATAGAAATGGTATTTAGCCACTAAAATGACTACAAAGAGTTTCCTGCCTTGAATACTTCATAAGCTTGGTCTGCAGGAACAGCTCGACGGGGTCGAAAATTTAGGCATTCCTGTTTATCCTCAACACCAGGAGGATAATCTGATAATGGCTGCACCGGAAGTAAGCTGAACATCTGAAGAACAGGAGTGTGTTAGCATGTCAGTGTATTCAAATCTACTTGGTTTAAATCAACTGCAAACAGGAAGTTTGATCAGTGGCACACAGATACCGCTTGAGCACTCAGACGTCTTCCTGGCTCCATGATCAGGACACTCTGATCAACAGCGCTGAGGCCACACAGGGATCCTGCTTGAGCAGAGAGCGTTAAAGTGTTCTCCTCACCAGGAACAGCTGTAGTTGGAGAAAACTGCACAGACGCCTGAAACAAAAACAAGCTCAAACACTGTTGGACACATCCAAGACCTCACATGAAGTACCGAAGTACTAAAATGTCCAGATACCTTATTTTGGAAACATGTTTCAGTGTCAAAGGATGCACTTGTTGCAACAACGTTCTCACTGGGCAGAACACAGTATGCCAGAATCTTCACTGCTGGAGCCATATCGACACTGACAGACAGGTCAAATGACACCATACCACTTGTGACTGTGTTAGAAGCCCATGCTTGAACCTTCTCAAATCCCTCAAGAACAATCAGTCCTCTAGACAAGACCTGGCAGGAGACAGAAAGCCAGACTGGTGCATAGAAGGCGACTACAAATCGACTAGTGTAGTCATCGAAACCTCAAGGTCACAAAACCACTCACCATATAGAAGATGTCAGCACTGTAATCACCAGTCTCTTCAACAAATGAATACTTGATGGTCACTGGATAATTGGCACCACATTTCAGTGGCTGCTCAAGCTTTACTACTGTCAGTTCACTAAACGTTGGATTGTCTGGAGTAGCCACTTGGAAAAGAGACACGGTCTTCATTTCTGAACTGAAGAATGGGGATTTAGAACCATAAACACCCACTGCAGTTGCACTTGCCTGAGGAACAGATTAAAACAGTTGGGTTCCTGCACAAGAATGATCCATTTAAAACAGATGGAGGAGAAAAAAACAACACAAAAAAAAAAAAAAAAAAAAAAAAAAAAAAAAAAAAAAAAAAAAAACACCTCACTATCGTACCATCAGATTTAGACCACCTTTAGGGAAATCAGTAGTGTTAAGGGAAAAAGTGGCAAGTCCATTCTGGTTTGTAGTCAGATTCAGTAGTACTTTATTGGGCCACTGGCTACCATCCAGGAGATAGACTGCCTTACTTGCGATTGGAGTCCCATTGAAATAGGATGCCAAGATCTGTTGGAAAAGATAAAAGTTTGGAAAAAGAACCAAGAAGCAGCCGAATGTAAGGACAGACAGATTAACTTGCCTTTCCATTTATCATTGTCCCAGATTCAAAAAACTCTGGGAGGTCCATAAACGTGACCTTGCCGACTTCAAACGTAATGGACACCGTTGTGGATTTTGACATGACTACACCTGGGAGGAAAAAAAAAAAAAAAAAAAAAAAAAAAAAAAAAAAGCAGCAAAACAAAAGAGTACACCAAATAAGCATGTGAACACATGTCACTGGCTCAAATCAGCCAATAGCTTACCCGTTTCGTCCTCAGTGATGTTAACGTTAACAAGAAACAAGTCTTGTAGATTTTCAAATCCGGTGTTGAAAAACGCTGATGTACTGAAGGTGAGGGAGGCACAGCCAGTGGCATTCATCTAATAGCAGAACACAAGTGGTCATATGAAAAGTCAACCACGTGCAGAAGACAAAACCTCTCATGCGGAGCAGGAGTCACATACCTTAGCAGTTTTATTTAGGCACAGACGAGTCACCTCAGGAACCGCATTGTACGGGAATTGCTCACGACACACTTCCACCAATGCTTGACCAGGTACAGGCTGCCCATAGGTGTATCTGGGAAATATTTTAAGAAAGGAGGTCTAATGGCCAAAATAAAAAAAGAAATCCAGCAGAAAGACAAAGTTTCACTCACTTGCCACAAGCGTCAATTTTTAGTCCCACAACTCCAACACTGTACATCTGTGGTGCATTTACGGTAACATCAAATTTGGGTAAAACTAAACCAGAAACAAAAAACTATAAATTAAGACATCAGATCAGCTGGTGTACTGTTGCACATCGTACATGGGAACATACCATATTTTTTCACCTCAAAAACCTGGGAGGTCATTCGGTCACCGATAAAAGCCCTCAACGTATACATCCCAACCTGGGCCTCACGGTTTAAGCTGTGAGAAAGCTGCAACATCCACCCACTTGAGGAAATATTTGTCCACTGACCAATCCTGTTGTTAAGATTGTCCTAGTAAAACAAATAAGAGCTTAAGAACTGCAAACCCAAATGTAAAAGTACAAAAGCAAGATTGTTTAAAGACATGCACCAGAACAAATGCTCACCTCCACAACCACCAGACTGTACTGTTAGACACAAACACAGGAATATTAAATGGATTAACAAACATTCTGATGCATCCAGTATCATACGATAGAAATGTGATTGCCTGAAGGTTATGCATCTACAAATTATTTTTATTTAAGTTTAAGGCAATTACCATTTGATCAAGTGGCACAAATTTGGCATCCATGGTCACAACTCTGAAATTCACTGCAAGGGGAGCAGAAACATCACTTAATGCTTACATTAGAAATTGTATTGAGAAACACTTTATTTATGCCCAGTATTCACCTAAGTGTTATTTACAGCTCACCTGTTTGTCCTGGGTTGTAGATGGGTTTGTCAGTTTGGATGAAGGTCAAAGGCAGGTAACGTCTGAACATGACTTTCCGCTCTTCTGTCAGTCTGAAGACCCTTCCTTGAACTAACACAGTGAGCTTTTGCACGGATTCTCCATCTACTTGAGGAGCCTGTAGAGAAAGAGTTTTTTTGTAAGAATCAAACTAGAGAAAAGGTCCATGTGTAGCATGATAACAGACCTGGAAACTAAAGCATCGGTGAAAAGCCACCCGAGAGCTCTGCTGCATAAGAGTCATCGTCATGTTTTTGTCATCAAGTAGAGAAATGGTCATTGTGAGACTCTCATTGGGTTTTAAAAGGCTTGCACACAATTTGGTGTCAGAGCCAGACTCAATCACTGCTGGAAAAGTCACCAAGAACCACCTGTGGAAACAGAGTTTAAAAGCAACCAGGTCAGAGCATCTTGTGCAGGTATACATTTACAGAAACTGGTTGGCATAGCCAGGGCTAAGAGCATAAGACAGAGCAGGATGCTTTTATTCACTTCAGGTTAACTGTACTTACGGTCCTGATCTCTGTCCATCAACAGCAAATGGCTCTAATCTTGGTCTATCAACAGAAAATGGCCGAAATCTTTCCCCGTCAACAGCAAAGAGGAAAAGGGTTAAAATAAGACCTTTCCAAACACACATCTCCATCATAGCCATAAAAAGCTATCATCCAAGACCAGATGTCAACTAAGTGTCTCCTTCAGAAACCCAGCTGAACTTCTACCACAATCTACTGTTTACTGCTCTGCAGTTTCTCACAACGATCTAGCCCCAAGGTTGTTTCAGAAACCAACTACTTCACATTTTGTATCTCATTTAACACACCTGGTTCATCTAATTAGCTCATTAGTTCAGACCACAGAATACGTGTCAGATAAGTATGAAATTAACCCCCCAGTTTCACAGACAGACTAAATTGTATGTTTGAGCTGTTTCAGATGCAAAAATCTTGCTCTGACATATCTTAAATCATGTCTGTGTCATTGTTCTGTGTTAAGATGCTCACCTGTAATACTTTCTAAAAAGCATTTTTGTGAAAATTGCTTAAATATCTTAATTTAACTAATGCCTAGTCCTGGCTTAAGCTAAGCCCTGTTTGTGAAACCGGGCCAAAATGTGTTTTGGTGGACAGTGTTAATTTAACATTAACTAATATTTTAACTAATATTTATAATATATATATATATATATATATATGTGTGTGTATATGTGTATATGTATATATATGTGTGTATATGTATATATGTATATATATGTGTGTATATGTATATATGTATATATATGTGTGTATATATATATATGTGTGTGTGTGTATATGTATATATATATATATGTATATTTTTATTCATCAGAATGTTTCTGTTTAGGCTCATCTGCAACACTAATATATTGTAGTGCATTTATTAATGTTGTAAACAATGATACATTTGTAAAAACGGTGATGCTTTTTCGTCAAGATTTTTTGACGTATACAAGTCCAGCTTTTTTCCAGAACTAGAGCACATGCTTTTAGTGCATGAGTAGGCGTTGGTGCGGAAATCACAGCGCCCTCTGCTGGTCCCTCAGCACTTCACACTAAACGATCAAATGTTTGTATGACCGCAGCCTGTGACATGCTTACACCTTTAATAAACACATGAATAATTTTAAAAGATTAGCTATTTATATTACGCCCGTTTAGCGGTCAGCGGGACATGTGTGTGTTTGTGTGTTTGTGTTTATGTGAGCTGATACCCGGATGTTGATCGGCGCGTCAGTGCGCAGCTGCAGGCCGAATTGACCGAGGTGAGCAAAACAAACCAAACATTTGCAAACACACTTAACATATATCACGCTAGCAACGACATACGCGTGTATGCATGTGAAATCATGTGCTGGATTTGTGTTTGAAAGCTGTCTTTATTATGTCGCGAGCGTATCTGTCAGTGCTGAGTTTAGTTTTGATCTCTTCATCTGTTTACCATCGAAATCCTCTGAAGAATTGAATATATAGGAGCCTTGCATGCATTAACCGAAATGCAAATGATACTAGTAACTCTATGCTATTTGCTTCAAATGCTATTAAAGCGTATTTTTCTGTGCGTTTGATTGTTTGTGCGCGAATGCGCCACCATTAGCATGTTAGCTTGGGAAGTTTAGACAAACAGATGAACAAAAGCGCTTTATGCCACATAACAGCAGTTCATTTCAACTATTGCATTGGTTTTTGAAGTACATTGGACACTCATATCGTGGTATGGTCGTCATTCAGTACTAAAGAAACATGTTTACTGTATACCATCAGTGCAATGCTGAGCAGTGTCTGTTTATGAAAGTTAGTAATCATTAACACTAGAATAAAATCTTTATTGTTTCATTACTGGAATAATAGATCGATTTACAACTTGCATGGGACTTTAGTGACATGCATGCCGAATATAAGCTGTGCATCACTTAAAACTCTTCTACTAACCATAACTTTATAATGTAAAGTGTGTTGATGTCTCAGGAATAGGAAAGGAGCAGCAGTTCATGGAAGACAGTCGCTGTAAGACAGGAGACAGCAGTCATCAGGAGGTGGGAGACGCTTTTGCTGGATTTAAAGGCACAATATGTAAGATTTTTTGTAATAAAATATCCCAAAACCACTTGCACAGGGTTAAAGTTTCATGCCGGTGTGAGCTTGTGTTAATCTGGAAAGTCCTGCAGGATTTGTAAATTCGAAATTCCTTGTCCTTGTTGCAATATCCGCGCTATCCTCGGTTTCTGCTTATCAATACTACGGCAACACGCGTGGACAAATGTGGAAGTGGTAGTAATTTTCTGTGCATTTCCATATCACGGTTCATGATTACACTCTCCACAATGCAAGAAGATATTGGAACGGTCAACAAAATATAGCGAGAATAAATGTTTCCGAAATGGAGAGAGCATCGAGCAAACCTCGGCCTAGACAGAGACTCCGCTCTTGCGTGTTTTAATAGACGGGTAAGCAAATATATATTCTTCATTGCATAAGTAATAGTCATGTACCGGTGGGTAGGTGATAATAAAAATGAGCTCTTCCTCCGAGAGCGTGATTTTTGAAAACGACATCTCCCAGTGTTCAACTTGTTTTGAAAATGCATCCTCTAGTGGAGTAAACTTACATATTGTGCCTTAAATACATTTAATAAAACATACATTAACTGTATATGAATGCAAATCGTGTGCGATGATAATGTTTTTTTGTCTTTATTATAGGGCACTGAAGACAGCACTAAAGGTTGGTATTTTACAATGAACTTTTAAATACTCAGTTCTGATTTAGTCGCACACGTACATGATCGTTCACAGGTTTTGTGGTCCGTATGATTTATTAAGGTTTTTCACTTCTGTTCACCAAGGCTGCATTCATTTGATAAAACTAATATTGTACTGCTGTCGGCTATTTTTATATTAACTATTCTTAGGATTAAAGGGAACTGTAGAGGTTTTTTTAATGTGAGTTTTGAGCATCATGTTTTCAGTCTTTCAGAAAATCCTGCTGATTTGCTGCTCAGGAAACATTTCTGATTATTATTAATATAATGCACTGGTGATGCTTCATATTTTTTTGGAAAACATATTGATGCTTATATTTTTCTAGGATGTTAAATGAATAGGAAGTTCAAAAGTTAAAATGGAAGCCATATAAAACATAACTTTTACTGTGACTTCTGGTCAACTTATTGCATCCTTGCTGAATTTATTTGGATCATTTTGAAAGATTAGTTCACTTCAAGAAAAACATTTTACTTGTAATTTACTCAGTGCCATTGTCATTCAAGATGTTCGTGTTTTTCTTTTACAAATTATTTCTTCATATAGTGAATTTCAACAGGGACCAAAGGGTTGAAGATTCAAATGACAGTTTCAGTGCATTTTCAAAGGGCTCTAATGAACCTGGATGAGGAGTGAGGGTCTTACAAAGATCTCCGGGCTTCATACTTCAGCTCATGGAGGGCAGGGCAAAAAACTCCACCATACTTCAAAATTGTCAGACATGTTTTACCTTTTGTGTGTACTTCTGCCTACATGTGTAAAAGCACAGTTTTTAAAGTAAAGCTAGTGCAAGACAAGCAATTGTTGCTAAAAAGTGTGTGTGTGTTTTTTTACATTTAGAAAACGATAGATCGATAAGACCTGTATTTTTCATCCAGGATTGCGTAAAGCCCTTTGAAGCTGCACTGAAACTGCAAACAGGACCTTCAACCCTACACAGACTTCTTGCATGCGTTCGCATTTGAAAAAGTAAAACAACATTTTCTTTCCCACTAGTACGGCCCAATATTAATCTGCTCAAGATCATTTGTGAAAAATTGGTTATTTTCTTTGACATTGAAGAAAGCTTTTTTTAGGACTGCAAAATATATTATTTTGCTAAGGTATGCACAATAATCATCGACTGTAATTTTTGCGCGTTTTGTCAGTAAAGCCGGTTCTGGAATCAGTGGTAAATGCCAACATGTGTGTGATTTCACATTGAGCTGTATATACTACACACAGCCGTTGTTGACTGATGAACTGTGCAAATCCACGCTGATAATGAACGTTGAACTGCTGTGTATAGTATATACTGCTCAATTTGAAATTTTTTTTCTATTATGTTTCACCTGAAAATAATTTGGTACGTCACTCTTTTCTGACTTTGAATATGTTGGTTCAAGGTTTGAAACTCAAATCTACAAAGCTTTTTCATTTTTTTTTAAAATATAAGTGTAGTTTTCTGGTTTTATGAGGAAGTCGTTTTAAGAAATGCTGTCCATTGCTATGTGCGATTGATTGGATCTCTTCTTAACTGCTGTTCTGCTGTCAGAAACGGGTTCACCTCCGTCTGCCACATCCATTGTCACCCTTACCTGTGCTTCTTCTCGACCGGGGCCCGCTGAAACAACCTCCCCCTGTCCCGTTATCGGGGGTTTGCCGGACCCCCCTGAGGGAGGGAACGATGCAAAGTGGACCGCTGTGGCCAACGGACAGCCCCCCTCCGCGGTGTCCCAGCGCTACATGCCCCGTGAGGTGCCCCCGCGCTTCCGCAACCAACAGGAACCAAAAGTGCTACTGAAAAGGGGCCAGCCACCACTGTCCTGCATGCTGCTGGGGGGTGGAAACGGGGGGGACCCTGCACCCCAACTTCCCCTGCAGGAGCAAGCTGATGCCTCAGGTGGGTTGAATTAAAAAGTTACTAGACACCTTTTGTTTTTTTTTTATCTTTTCTGATGTGGTATATTTTTCTCTTCCAGATCAAACAGTAGATTCTGTTTCTCTGCACTTATCGTCAGACGCCTCTGCCACTCCCACTTATGCAAATTACACATGGGGGTTGAGCTCAGGATGTCAACCCTCCACTCAGGGAATGGACAAGGACAATTCTGATGTAGAGAAATGGTCAAGACCTGAAGACTCGTGGAAAAGTGATAAGACCCCACATTCTGCCAGGTCAGGGATGGATGAGTCTGATAACGGCCTAAGAACGGACAGTTCTTCTCAACTCTCTGAATATGCAGAAGCCAGTGCGGTAGGAAGTGCATCTTCACAGTCTGAGAATAAAGAGTCCATTAAAGGAGTCAATCAGCACTTCAATTCCAATGTGTCAGTGCTTTCTGGAGACCAGGAGGACACTCAAAGTCTAAAACCAAATTCCAACCCTGATGAAGCAAACCACACTGCTTCAGAGGAATCTTCTCCCACACCCTTGAGTTCAGCCAGTGCAGTGTACCAGACACTCTGTAAGAACGAAGAGCACACTACAGGGGATTGGGCAGAGCTTCAGGCTGGACCAAATCGTGGTGGAGTCTCCAGTGTGGAATTATGGGATACAGGAGAAGACCCTGTTGGGAAGAGAACTGATGCAGTAGGTGGCAGTTCAAGTGAAGGCACTGGCATCACTCAGGGAGTGTGGGAAGGAGACACGGTAAGTTCAAACAAACAGGCAGCTACAGCATGGACCTCAGACTTAGCAGTTGGAGCATCAAAAGAGGATGTCAGAGGGATCTCTGAGGTAAACACAGATAGTTTACAGAATAGCGTGGCATCAGGAGATGACAATCAGAAAGCAGTTGATGATTGGGATGGGTCTGAGGAAGAATCTACTGGCAGAGAAAGCAACGAGGATGGGATGCACGCTTCAAATCTGGTCCAAAGCCCCTCCAAAAACCAGGCCCTCCAACCAGAAGAAGACTTACAGAGCATGATCAATCACGCTAACCTGGATCCTAAAGTGCTGTGCAACACAGGATGGGGAAAGACTCAGATCAAGCAGAATGTTGCTTGGGATTTTGAGGGCAGCAGTGGGAATGTAGGCTGGGGTGTAGAAGAGCACACTGACCGCAGTAAGGAGGGCTGGCGGGACGCTGCTGATCTTTCTAGCTCAAAAGTACAGAAGCAGGAGGCTAGCCAGGTTGGTAGAGCTCAAGGGTGGCCAGGTCATGGAGACACAACTATTGTAATTGGTGGCAAAGGGAGTGGTTGGGGAGAAGACCAGGAGGTTAAAGATACTTGCAGGAGGGAAGGGACGGGGTGGAACAAGGGTGGTGGAAGTGAGTGGACTCCATTACCCGAGAGAGGAGGCTGGAATGAAGAGAGAGACAGTGAGCGCAAGAATCAGGATGAAGGGTTATGGGGTAGCATGGAAGAGTCAGGACAGCGGAGTGGTGGCTGGGGTGGCAGCAGTGTCAAAGCGAACCAGGGATGGGGCGAGAAGCTTCTTCCATCACCGATACCAAACAAACAAGCAGCACTTAAAACCCAAAATCAAAAACCGCAACAACAATCGCAAACCCAGCAGCAAATGCTGGGATATCCAAAGGCCTTGCAGGAACGGGGTCATGCAGTAGACACCGATGAGCAGTGTAAAGGGTCTGGCTGGACCTGTGGGCCCACCCCTTCAGTTGCAGAGTCAAGTGGATGGGAGGAACCCTCACCACAGTCTATGAGCCGGAACATGGAAATTGACGATGGCACATCTGCATGGGGTGATCCGTCGTGTTACAAAAGCAGGGCTGTCAATCTGTGGGATAAGAACAGTGCACAAGACCAACAGCAGATTACTGGAAGACAGGCTGGATCTAAAAACTCTGGTAAGAAGGCAGCAGTGCATATTAAAGTAGTTCAAACCATTGGTCTTAAACTGAATTCCTGGAGGACCACAGCTCTGCACAGTTTAGCAGTTTAGAAGTGTCTAGTAATCCTAGACTTGCAGCTAAACTGGGCTGTTATGTGGCCTTCCAGGAATTGTGTTTGAGACCAGTGAGTTAAAATGTTTCAAACCAGAAACATCCCATTCATGAGCACACATTTATATTCCAGTTCCTGCAACATGGACACGCAGCAGCGGTCCCTCCGATCCTTCTGTGGACAGCGGTTCATCTACTTGGGGGAAATCGTTTGATAGTTGGGGTGATTCCAGTGAACCAGGGAAAGGAGGAGGATGGGGAAACTCGCATTCCCATTCTGCTAAATCTGGTAAGAGCATTCCCAAGTATGCATGCTCAAGGGTTGCCAAGATTATTACTTATTGCATAAATTAAGCTTAAGCTGTTTCCATACATAATTTCACCTATTGCGCAAATCATATGCAAATAGTCTGTTCTAAATC
This sequence comes from Enteromius unitaeniatus, assembly GCA_032359435.1. NCBI lineage: Eukaryota > Metazoa > Chordata > Actinopteri > Cypriniformes > Cyprinidae > Enteromius > Enteromius unitaeniatus. The sequence goes on along the minus strand of JAUMHI010000039.1, from coordinate 479,913 downwards.
CATCTTTTAAAAATTTTTTCCAAAAAAAAAAAACATAGCCCATTATTCAATTATATAGGCCTACATAAAATACAACAAGTTTAATGAGTTTTCATGTTTTTGTACTTTTGTTATAGATAGGGATGGGTAACGAAACATGGTACTTAAACACGTACTTAATCTGTACTAAATTATAAAATATTATAGCTCTGATGAACGGTTCTGCTATCTGTACTGCAAAAAAAATTAAATAATCAGATTTATTGCAAAATAATTGTTACCTAGCATATTTTAATATTAAAGACATTTGTCTGCACTTGTTATTGCGCGAAATGTCCCGCACATAGATTCCACATAGATTGCACACAGAGCTAGCGCTTAATAGAGTGACGACATCACATCCCATCTGAACGCAGACGCTGATTCTGGATGGCTCATTTTACTTATTAAAGCTGCAGTTAAAAACTGTTAGTCCTCTTGCCGCCTACCTGCATGCCAGACTGTAACCGTTGTCCATTCTTTTACAGGAAAATTGTTTGTTTTATTTGTTTTACAATCATTTGTTTTGTGTGTGTGATATTTGCTCAAACATTGGTGTTTGTTAGGTTACGGATTATTATTTTACATTTTCTTTTAAAAATTAAGTGTTGTTAATTCTGTTTTCAATTATTGTTGTTTTTATTTATTTATTTTTTTTATTTAAAACACAACAAAAAATACCTATAAGAGTACCGTTAAAGTAACAGATCGATAAGTGCTATCGATTAAAAGTAGTAATAACGTTAAAACCTTAACAATACCCATCCCTAGACTATTTAGACACTTCAGCATCAAGCAATAGGCTATTCATAAGCAGGTGTATTATTGTTTTTTTTAATTTTTTTTCTTGATTACATTTAAGGGTCATTAAGACATTATTAGTTTATGCAAAATTATAAATAAAGTAAATTATATTATGTGACTCATTAAAAAGAGCTTAATTTGTTTCCAGGGATTAATTTTATACATGAAAAAAGCAGCATAAACAGAACATGAGACATCACATCACATCACGTGCAGAGCTTGTGTGAACAGAGAAAAACATAAGCTATAAAAGAAAAAAAGGCCCATTTGCCAAATATATATATTTGTAAATACGTAATAAATTAACAAAAAGAAAGAAAACAAACAAACAAACAAAGTAGCAGCCTGAACAAAATTAAGCTTAATAAATTTCAACTTACAAAAGTATTAAAAAGAAACATCAAATTAAGATATTTATGTTTGAAAGGTAACTCATCTTTTTAACTCATATCTAAAATTTTTAGATATGAATATGATGAACTAGGCTAAGGTGCTTTGACACAAGCAACACCACGGACGCTGCCAATAGGCTAATTCTGTCATTACATTTGACACTACATTTATTTGCGTTAAAGCTAATTTTCTCGACAAAAGGTGTTTCCGCACATGTTTTTGCAACACTTGAAGTATCGATATAGAATTTATGCGCTAAAGTTAAACAGAAAAATATTGTGTTGACATTTACGAAATTAAATATATTTAGGAAAAAAAATATTTTAGCAACATAACTTCTGTTGAAGGGAATGCTGTAATTTCGCAATAGTTTTTTTTTATTGACAACAAAATGTTGTAAAATGTTTGATGCAATGAAATAAAACGAAACTCTTCAAGTGGACCACTTGAGCTGATCTTTATATTTACTCTTAAGGTTCAAAGTCTATGCAAGAGGGCTGGGCTGATGAAGGCTCGAATGTATCCCGACACTCCAGCTGGGAGGAAGAGGACGGTGGCACTGGTGTTTGGGCCAGTCGGGGATCTCAAAGCAACACATACAACTCTGGGGGTTGGGGCCAAGGCCAGGGGTCTAGGAGACTCAACGCTAAGGTATGTTGGGAGCTTTTTTGACCTCACCAAGACTTTTTGACTGTGGGAAAACTATTGACTCCTAAGTAACCTTTTTTTTTTTCTTTTAGAGCCCTCTTAAAGGTAACAGTGGGGACTCATGGGCATCTCCTGTGACTCGGCAGTTCTCAAACATGAGCGTTACGGTAAGCTAGTCATTACCACTTTGCTGATCTTCTCTTGTGTGTTGCTGCAGATCTGTAGAAATATGCTGTTTATTTTTGACAGGATGAAGACTCCAGTATGGGCCATGATAGTAGGCATGACAGGAGAGGGATGAATGATGGTGAGATGCGGAGAGGTGGCAGGACTGGGGGAGCTTTCCGCTCACAGCCTTCCAAAGAGATGCAGTGTGGGGACACCGGACCATACTTGGACAAGGTACTGAGACACATACCCTGGAGGACAAAGAAAGTAAGACTTTGACAAAGCTTCCACGAAATGCAGAAAGCCTCTCGAGTATGAAAAGCATTTGGACTCATTGCAGTCCTGAGTGACCCTGGAGCAACCCGTCGTTATGAGCAGGGTTGCCAGGTTTTCATTGAAAAACCCACCCAGTTGCTTTTTGGGGTGGATTCCCTGGTGATGATCATATTCCAGGGGTACACACATCCTTGGTGGGGGGTCTGCAGACTTGGTAACACTGGATTTGAGATCAGGTTTATCTAATGATACTTACTGTTCATGAGAGATAATATTAAATACTGATCTGTTTTTGTCTTACATGATTTATGCTGGTTAAGTACCTTGTTCAAGGTCACAAGGGTAAAAATCCTTAGCTAGATTTTAAAAAACCTTAAAGCTTCAACTGTTGCTCCTCTTTGCTGTTGTTTTGAAGGTTGGAGGTCATAGTATGTTTGGCGGTGGTGGGATTCCTCCACTGAGAGGGATGCATCAGGCTGGTGTGCACCCCTTAAACCCTTCCCCTGGGATACGAGCACAAGTGCCTCACCAGTTCCTGCCGCCTCAGGTCAGTTTGTGTTCTGTGATTTAACACTGGGATAAATAGATGTTTATTAGTGCACAGTCATATCATGGTTCCTCTGTTGTTCTTCAGGTTCCTGGCCCGATGCTTAAGCCAATGGCGCCCCCTAGTGGAGGCATGTTCCCTCCACAGCTGTCCCCCCAACACATCGCCATGCTCGGTGGCATTCATCCACACATGCAACAGTTTCAACTAGTACGTGTCGTAATTAATCCTCAACTACTATTATTTTTTTTAAGAAGCTTGGATTTAAAGTCTTATATTTTCATATCTCAGGCCTGTCAGCTCCTGTTGCAACAGCAGCAGCAGCAACAGCAGTTCCTGAATCAGAGGAAGTTTCCTCCTCCTGTGAGACAACAGCATGACCCACAGCAGGTACAGCAGACCCAAATAACACCACAGTGCCCCTGTCGAATCAGTTTGATAAAGAAATTTGGCTTTTAGAAAGTCCACATTAAAACTGTTGCACACCATCTACCACATGCCTCCTGATTGACAACTTCAACTCTTTTATATCTAAAAACTCTTGCAGCATATTCTTAAAGACTTGATTTTCCCAACTTGGCATGTTGGCCGATTTACACTTTCCATTGATTTTAAATAGCCTGAAAGCACCTTGCACTTTGTACTTGAACTTTTACATTTGTAGCAACAAGCAGTTTCTTGCTTTTAGTTGGTTTGTGTTATCCCTCTTTCGCTTTTTAACTTGCCTCCAAAACAAAATAAAATACAACGCAGAACATAAAAGTTTTATTAACAAAACAAATAAACAGCCACACCATGCTAAATGCCTAATATAAAATAACAAATTACACAAAGTTTAAATCTGTGTAACATTTATTAGCAAAATAAGGAGGCACACAGCCTGATTTAAATGAATTAAAAAAATGCTGTAATAGTTAAGCAAAAACCGTGGAACCAAATAAAAGAGAAACAAATGTTTGTTTTGTTTGTTTCAAAATATTTTAACAGGTAATATTTAGCATTTCGCTTTGAAACTTTTCCGTTATCATCTTGTCTCTCAGCTCACTCTTGTCAGTCAGCTCGACTCGCTCTCCTCATGTAATGTATGAAATCTGATCAGCGCTCGACTGTCGTTTGTTTATTGCGCTACAGTTTATCAGTCAGTTAAACTCAGTTTTAAATGTCTGTTTTTCCACCAAACTTTTTTATTTTATTTATTATTAAAAAAAATCTAAACGACGGTGTCACGGTTGCTAAGTGCAACTTAGCATCGCCAACACCATCTATCGCGGCAAGCCTACTGATGTGTGAATTCTTTGTAGTTGGCACGGATCATGGCAATCCTGCAGCAGCAGCAGGGTGTTGGTGGTCCTAAACTCTCACCTCCACCCATGGGAGGACAGGTTCCCAAGCACCCTGATGCTCATCTCCATGCGCTGGGCCTGAATGCCCACAAACAGCCTGATGGACCAGTGCATGCAGCCATGGGAGGATCTGAGCTGCACAGCAAAGCTCCAGCTGCTTTCACAGGTGAGGACATCACCACCTCCAGTCAGCCATTTTGGATTATAAAGCATGTTATGTTCAGCTTTAAAATGGTTTCGTTAAAGGTATGGTGTTTTGCTTTGGTTTTTTTTCCTCAATTTACTCACCCTTAGACCTTCTAAGATGTAGAGGAGTAGGGCTGGGTATCGCTCAAAAAACATTTCAGTACCTATACCCCGAGTTCAATACCGGTTCCTGAAAGATACCTTTTTCAATACCATTTTCTGAAATCAGTTTTAACAAAATGACATTTTTTTTTATACAGGCTCAGAACCTCATCTCCTGAGCCACTGCATGGAAAAATATAGCTAACACAATGAATCAGTGCAAATTAGTTTTAATACAGTTCAGATAGTTTACACATCTGTTATGCTACCTTTACACTAGTGCTTTATTATTTATTCTTACAATAGCCTTGACATTTTCCCCTTTGAAAATTTTGTGTATTTAAATTTTATTAAGGCATAAAACATTTCTTTTAATTAATGAAGATTTCCTATAATTTTTTTGGAAAATAAAGGGGATTTTATATTAAAGTTTAAAGCACTGAAGAAATACTGTTTTAATAATGTTTGTAGTAGCCTATTACTTACGTTCTACTGAACAATAGTCAGCGTCTGTTGTTTCATGTTTGCCAGCAAACGCGGCTGATATCCCCTTCTCAGTTAGGTACTTCACTTGATCTTCCATAGTAGATAGGAGACACACAACTAGTAAAATTGGATCGCATACTTTTGAGAATCCAACGTTTAACTGATCTTAATAAATGCTTATTGTCACTCATGTAAACACGACAGGTTTTTTTTCCACAATTACACGTCTGTGCTTTGTTTCCCGGCGGACCGAAAATGAACACGACACTCGCGCCCCGGAAATCTGCTCAAATTCAACCAATCAGATGAGGACTTCGACACAGCTGAAGTGTTTCCAGAAAAGTGTACCATGTGCATCAGACGTTCAGCCAACGCTCTGTGGGCGTGACGTCTGAGACTAGTATGCTAGTAAACAGCACCATACATTAACACGCAGAATTCATTTTTTGCAATTTCAATATTGACAAATACTGCTGCAGTCTTGTTGACTCACAGTAAATTCGATACTTCATCAACGTGAGTAAGTATCGAAATTGGGTACCGAATAACGAGATATTTTTCGATACTCCGTTTAACCGAGGCAATTCAGTCTGTACCTAAAAAGTCTCGATACCCAGCCCTATAGATGAGTGTTCATTGGAACATCACTTGCTTACTAATGGATCCTCTGCAGTGAATGTATGCCGTCAGAATGAGAGTCTGAACAGCTGAACAAAATAAAAAAATAAAAACATTCAGCAAATAATCCACCGGACTCCAGTCCATCAGTTGTTGTGAAAGTGAAAAGTGAAAAGCTGTGTGTAAAATAATTCATTTTAGCCCTAAGCAACAAAAAAACTTTTACTCATGCATTTGTTTCTTTCAAACACAGCTTTTGGCTTGACAGGATGTTAATTGATGGAAACCGAAAACCTGGAATTGGAGAAATGACTGGTATTCTTGTGTGAGTACGTGTTAAACTCTGTGTTTGTGTTCAGGGCCGGTGAAGCAGTCCGGCGGCTCCTCCTTCTCTCAGTATGATGTGTTGGGCGGCGGCTGGCACAGAAGCTCGGGTGGGAAAGTCGATGCGTCTCCAGCCAATCCCACCTGGCCTCCAGGTAACATTTAGATCAGTTTTTTTTTTTATTTTTTTTTATGGCGATTTCCCTCCTTCCCTCCAAAATGCTGGAATAACAGCTGAATAATCCACAGCTGTTTTGTTTGTTTAGTGATGCTTGTTCTTGAGTCTCTTGTTTGTCCTTGACAGCTGTACTTCATGCTGTTCATTTTGCATTTTGTGTTTTTGAACCCTTTCCAACAATGACTGTATGATTTTGAAATCCATCTTTTCTCACTGAGGTCAACTGAGGGACTCAAACCCAGCTATTACCGGAGGTTCAAATGCAGTACACACACTTTTTTGCAACAGCAGCCAGCTTGAAATCCGATGCCTAGAAAACACTACTAAAGCACTTTCAGAAAAGCCTTAAAATATGTTTCTTGGAATAAAGTCACATTTAAACAGTTCTTGTTTCATTTTAAAGTTGTATGTGACGGATCAAGAAGTGCACGTGACGGCGAGTGTTTAGATAGTTTAAGAATGATCTACAGTACGAGTCATCTTGATTAATACTCGATTAAAGCAGCAGTCTATACAAGGCTCTAGACTAACTTTTTGCACTGGTTTTTGCTAACTTTTTAGTTAGGTGCACCAGCAAAAAGCACCCAAATTTTCATATAGGCAATATTGACTTGTAAAGGATTAGCTAGGCATACATATATACACTATTCAACAACTATTAGATCAGATGTCGAAGGCCAAGGAAAAAAGGTAGGTCTTCAGATGAGATTTGAACAAGGACAGCGAAGGGAGGCGATATCAGGAGCCTCACAGTGTGTAAATGTATTTCGCATGTTGTCTCACTCAGAGTTTCAGCCGGGTGTCCCGTGGAAGGGTGTCCAGAGCCCTGAGCCCGAGCCTGACCCCTACATGAGCCCCGCGGGGATGCTGGGATCCTCCGTGCTCAGTGATACTGAACATCACCTGCTGCAGGACAACACAGGTACTGAGAGAGAGAGACCGGTGAAGGTGGATGTTTGTGCAGTTACACTGAAATAAAGCTATCAATCAAATGACAGAAGGCATTGGTTTTTTTTGCTATGCATACTTGAAACGTGTCTGTGTGTCTGTGATCAGGGTCGAACTCTCTGAACACCTGTATGCCTTCACCTGGTGCCTGGCCGTACAGTGCCTCAGAAACGCCCCTCGCTGCACACGGCCCCGGTAACACTGCCTGCGATATGCCAATTTACATTGTAGTGGAAAGGTTTTAATTCATTTGAATTACGTAACATTGTACATAACCTCTTAACATTTCCAGCTAAATACTCCGAGCTGAAGTCCAGTTGGCCGCCGGAGCCCATTGGACACGGCAAATCATGGCGGACCAATCGGAACACTTCTCACCTGCCCCGCCCCCCTCCGGGTCTATCCAGTCAGAAGCAGTCATGGTCAGGGGAGGGGCCGTGGATGCCCAGGTCATGGGGGGGCGGAGCCAGCGGCCCGGAGTCACCCTTTAAAACAGGTACACACAGTCACATTCATATTTGAGCAACAGATGTCTGTGAAGGTCAACCTGTTCATGTCTCGTGATCTTCAGAGTGGAGCGATGGAGGAGCTTCCGGCGGGAAATCGTGGCTGTTACTGCGAAACCTCACGCCGCAGGTGTGTACAAAACACACACACACACACACACACTACAGTGCAAAGAGAAGGCTCACCAAGGCTGCATTTATTTCATCAGAAATATAGGAAAAGCTATCGTATTAGTATTAGTCAGTGTATTTAGTATAGCAAAGCGTCTCATTTTTGTTTGTTTGCAGATCGACGGCTCGACTCTGAGGACGATCTGCCTGCAGCACGGCCCTCTGCTGACCTTTCACCTCGGCCTGACGCAGGGCAGCGCTCTAATTCGCTACTGCAGCCCTCATGAAGCCGCCAAAGCCCAGAGCGCCCTGCATATGTGAGTCACACCGTCACGCACAAACACGTGTCTACTGATCATATGTGATGAGATATGTATCATGGATTTATATTAGTTTTGCACAGATCAGGCGTTCTCATTTTAATGATACTCATTTAAACTCTTTAAAATAGATTTTATTCAGACAGAAGAGAAACATGCCTGTAGTTGTTATTTCAGCAGGTCACATAAACATTTTAAAGCTGTAAACATATTAAAAAGTGTAATTAATGTCAGACATGAATGCAAGAACTTTGTAGTAAATTTAGTTTTTGTTTTGTTTGCTGATCAGGTGTGTTCTGGGAAACACCACCATCCTGGCCGAGTTCATGAGCGAGGAGGACGTCGTCCGTTACTTCACACATTCCCAGGCCGCAGGGGTCGCGGGGTCACCAGAGAGCTCGCCTGGCTCTGACCCTGTCCAGCGAGAGGGCGAGCGGCCCGTTGGCTCCGGGGCGGATGGAGACGCGGCGGTGGGCTGGCAGGGGCTGGATGTGACGCCCGGCTCTGTCGTGCAAGCGCCGGGACTTGCCCTCCTCAGCCAATGGAGCAACAGCGGCGGGGAGGGGGCAGGGAAAGGGGTCTGGGGGGGCGTGGCTCTCGGTTACCACGGCAACAGCCTATGGGGCGCTCCTCAGTTGGAGGACAGCACAGCCGGGTTGTTGCCAGGCAACTTACTTGGAGGCGGGACGGACAGTTTGTGATTGACAGCAGTCAGTTATTAAGATTCTGGTACGTGGAGTTTAAAGTGTGTCAAACTGCAAAAATAATGATCGTTTCTGAACGTGTGGGAGCCCATGCATTATACTTCTTCAGTCTAGCTTTTGAGAACAAACTTTTACCCCAAACTTAGTGAGAAAACAAAGTTAATCACATTTCCAGCTAGTTCTCATTTTTATTACTCCCAAAGTGATTTCCAATATTTCTGTGTTTTTATCAAATAAATTTAGATACAGTTTAAAGGCATTGATTTGGCATGAAAAGATCACAATGCAAATAGCTATGTAAAACTCACATGTAATACATAACTAATTGTAAGCTTAACGCATGGCTTCTGTATGTTTTCATTATTTTTGCAGTTGTTTCTGGTGACGCACTGCAGCTTTAAGACAGATACACACTTTGAACAAACACTCACATTCGGAGAGCTACATTTCCACACGAACACTGGACGTGTTGACGGGCTTTTGTATCTGTCCAGTGAGATATTAACACACACAGTGCAGTGTGAGTGTCGTAGTGATGTGCTTACAGACATTCTCATCATCGCCAGAGTTAAGCTATCATGTATTTGAATGCAGGGACTGTTCCTTAAGGCCTTCTTACACACACACACACACACACACTGCTCAACTTGAATGACTGATTTTAATTTGATGTTAAACTGGCTCACGCAGACACTGTTTGATGCTTCGACAGCCGATTTATTGATTTTATCAGAGCGCAAGAGCATTTAAAGCCGGTGGATGCGTTAAAGGCACCAAAAAACACATCTAAGTTTCATTTCACTCCAGAATTAAAATCACAATTGATGCCGGAGCACATTCTCATGATTGTAAGGGGCAACGTTTTCAATTTCTCATTACCGTAACAGTACATTACCGTAATCTTTAAAACATTACCGCAACGCAATTAGTAGAGTATGATGATCGAGACACTTTATATATTAAATAATGCCTTTTTTCTGCATGAAAGTAATGAGAATTTGGAGAGGAAAAAAACAGTTTAAAGTTAGGAAGGTTCTAAAACGAGCTATTTTTGGGATTCAGGAGTGAAATTGCTTCCCTGTGTTTTGAAGGTTCACGCAGATGGTGTTTCGGCTTTTCTGTCGCTCCGTTCCTTATCCAGCTCGGCGTTCCTGTGGATTTGTGTATCTTAAGCGCATCTGATCTCTCATTCAGACCTTCCACTGTTCCCTTCTTGATCTGTTCGTCAGGTTTGCTGTTACATTTATATGATTCGTACGTAGTTTTTTTTTCCTAAGGCATATACAAGTTATCTTCAAAGACTCTGGAGTGATGGGACGGACGTGTGTATGTGTGCACTTTACTGTTTTGGTCTGTGTTTGTGAGTTTGTGTGCGGCTGTACATTGTTAACTGTGCACTATACACTGCTGGTTGTGTTTTACTAACGTTGGCATTAGCGGGTTTCTGCGATTGGCGTTTCTCTTGTGTTTTTTAAGCGTACTCATGTAGCCTTTTGTATCGGCTGAACTGCAATAATGATTCTACAAGCATTTTTAAGACACGAACGTATGACGGCGTTTCTGCCAAACTTATCCGCCTGTCCAGAGTTTACAAACAGCTGAAAGACGTATGTGTTTTTATGTGTCTGTACTGTTGTTTTTGTTTTAAATTAAGACTTTTAACACTCCTTTCAGTGTTTCGTTTTTTTGAGATTTTACAGAGGAAAAAAAAACAAAAAAAAGTAAAGAGTTTATTTAAATAAAAGTGACATGCAGCTGTTATAAACACTGAAGTACCCAATCTCTTGTTGTTTTTCTTGTGTTTTCTGGACTCTTTTTGTCAAACATGTTGCTAACCATAAACAGGTTTTGTCTCTTAGCTGTAAACTTGTCAGTGCGTTTTCTGGTTTTCCTTCAATAACTGAGTTATGTATGATGAACAGTTTTATAGATTAGAGGTCACACTCAACTTTTATTTGAAATGTCTTGTTATCTTTAGTTATCTTTAGGATGTTTTTATTTGTAATTCCAGATGGTCTTTGATATTATATTCTGTTTCCAGTAATGTTTATCATTAACAATCTCGTAAATAAGTGCTTTAGATGCTACTGAAAGCACGTTTAAAGAGTATTTCCCATGCACAGAACCAGTCTGTATTATTATTGTTATGGATTATTCTCTTAGCTCAGTTGCCTGCCTTTCAGTATGAGGGAAGAGAACAGGTTTCTGTTGTCATGTGAATTGAATCAAAATATATTTTTTCTAATTGTGTAGATGTTTGCATTCTAGGTGCTCTTTAATCATTGTATTTAGAAACACTTATAGTTCCAGCTTACATTAGATACTAGTTAGTAGATTAGTTAGAAATGTTAGTTTCTTGTGTAAGTCAAAGTTTGGGCAAAAACAAACCTGGATCATATACAATAATCAACATTTGTGGCAAAAATGAAAACGACGCTTTTGTTTGACCTCTATCTACAGTGTTTAATGACAGATTGAGTTTTTTAGAGCTGGACGATAACATTTGAAGACTCTAAAACATGAACCAGATGAAATGTGCTGTTCGTAATCAGTACAGACTTCAATAATTAAGGGGTAAAGTTGCAATTATATATATATATATATATATATATATATATATATATAGAGAGACAAATAAAAATATATATAT
>JAUMHI010000039.1:418798-434452 GCA_032359435.1 Enteromius unitaeniatus | reverse complement strand
TATACATTACCATTACTCTGTTCTACTTGATAATGTTCAGTGCTTTGCTACAATCTGTATTGTTAAAAGCGCTATATTAATAAAAGTGACTAGACTTGACTTGACCAACGGCACCAACGCCATCACAAGCAACACAGGGAAACCCGGAAGTAAACAACCCTTCTTCGCCTACGACAGTGGTATGTCCCATGGTGCGATCACCGAACCAACTCTGGCGCGACGGGGGATTTCAAGGGGTTTTTGCTTCAATGCTCAATTACATTTGCCACTTACCCACATGCAAAGATCGAATATGTGATATCATGTCTATCAGAAAATGCTTTACGCTGGGCCAAGACGATATGGAGCCAAGCTGGACCAGCTGTTAGTTTCTGTAATAATTTCGCTGCTCATTTTCAAGAAGTGTTCGGAAGAACTGACTCCGATTCATCTGCTAGTGAAGAGTTATATCACTTTCATCAAAACACACTTTCTGTTCAGGAATACTCCATCAAATTCCGAACGTTAGCAGCAGCTAGTGGATGGAATGAAAGGGCTTTGGTGACTACATATTGACAAGGACTTGTACCAAATCTACGTTTAATGCTGGCTCCCTCTGATGACTCAATTGGACCGGAGAAACGATTCTGCGATGCTCAGTTCGAGTCAAAGCCTTCAGTAAACAAACTCCTAGCAACGCATGTGCAAAATCCCGTCCGCCAGAGTTCTCCAGCCCTCCAGAACCCGTATCAGAGCCTATGGAAGTAGATCGCCGACGCCTAACATCCCAAGAACGTCAACGACGACTCAATTCTGGGCTTTGTTTAAACTGTGGACAACCAAATCATATTTTGAAGGACTGTCTGCTTTGTCCTCCTCGTCCTCTGGTGAGTCAAATTTTGACTATATCTGAAAATATGCACCCATGTACATATCCATGTACGTATATGATAGACTCTGGTTCAGCTGGTAATTTCACCTCGCGCGACGGCTGCATTTACGAACTGTACCCACAGAAAAGAGATATCAAGTTCAATCTATCAAAGGAAAACCTCTCTCCAGTCAAGATGTGCAGCGTCGTGCAGGCCGCATTAAACTCAACCTGGGTGTATGTCATAAAGAGGAGATCTGGCTCTTGGTTTTGCAGGGTTCAACAATGGATCTTGTGCTTGGACATCTGTGGCTGGCGAAGCATGATCCTATCATCTCCTGGAGTAATGTTAAGAAGTTGAGAATGTTGAGAAGTGGGGCTACCTGTTTTCCTCAACTCCCTCTGTGTTCCAGCAATGCTCTTCCAGTGTGTACCACTTCTATTGAGAGTCCCATAGAAAATATGTTGACATTCCATCTGAATATCTTGCTTTTCAGGACATTTTCTGCCCCAGGAGAGCTGCTTGCCTGCCACCGCATCGCCCATGGGACCGCGCCATCAACCTGCTCCCGGATGCTCAGTTACCCAATGAAAAGATATACCCATTATCAATACCTGAGACTAAGGGCTATGGAGGAATACATCAAAGAAGCTCTTGCACACGGCTACATACGACCTTCTACGTCCCCTGCTGCCTCAAGCTTCTTCTTTGTGGCCAAAAAAGATGGTGGACTCCGACCCTGTATTGACATAAAATTAAATATCACTTACCTCTCATTCCTGCTGCCCTGGAAAAGCTACGCGGGGCTAAGATATTCTCCAAACTTGATCTCCGCAGTCCATATAATTAGATAAGGATTAAACACGGCGACAAGTGGAAGACTGCCTTTGTTTCACGCACGGGGCACTATGAATATCTCGTAATGCCGTATAGTCTTGCTAATGCTCCCTCTATTTTCCAAGATTGCATGCACGAGATCTTCAGAGATTTCCTTGACAAGTTTGTACTCATCTATATCGATGACATCTTCATCTTCTCCTCAACACCTCAAGAACACCATTAGCATGTGAAACAAGTTCTTTCAAGATTACGTGAACATTAATTGTATCTAAAAGCCAAAAATAAATGCTCTTTCCACCAGAGCTCAACACAGTTTCTTGGTTACAACATTGATCCAGCTGGAGTGAGTATGGACCAAGGGAAGGTGGAAGCCATTACCAACTGGCCCAAACCTATGAATGTCAAGGAACTTCAAAGATTCCTTGGATTATCTAACTTCTACCGTTGGTTCATTGAAGGGTACAGTATGCTTGCCAGTCCTCTCACATCCATGCTAAAGGGAAAACTTAAAAACTCTCACCTGGTCTCCTGACACCTTGCTAGCTTTTCAACAACTCAAATCTGCTTTCACCTCTGCACCTATTCTCTGCCATCCAGATCCCACTAAGCAGTTTATTGTGGAAGTGGACGCTTCAACAACTGGAGTCAGAGCAGTTCTTTCACAGCAGCAGGGGAATCCACCAAAGTTAAAGCCGTGTGCATACTTCTCCAGGAAACTCAACCCGGCGAAGAGGAATTATGACATGGGGAACAGAGAACTTCTGGCCAACAGCTCTCTACAAGTGAAGACTTGAGGAAGTTGGCACCATCACTCAGCAAGAGGGGCTGAGTGATGATCAGTGGGGTGCAGGGCCACAGAATTAATGTTTAAACTAAATAAAAGATTTTAAGTGTATCAACAGAGCAGGGACAATTATAAAAATAACAATCTTATACATTATCCTAATTCTTATGCTTATAATCCATATAGATCCAAGAAAATTCCGTGTTACTAATTATTTTAAAATAAGTGTTTTCACCCACACTGTGGCTGTGTGTGTGTATGTAGTCGCTCATTGTGAGGATTAAAATTAATTATGCCTTGCTACGTGCTTGAAGCACACTATGTAAAGCACACCATGTACTCTCTGATCATGTTTTTCTTAGATCACGTCTGTCTCTTTGTGCTGAGACTGCACTTAACATTAGCTCACTAACAATTTTTAGATTGTCAGACTTCCTCCTTTTTGTTAATAATGAGAGTTGAAATAATGTGTCGATGGGTCAAGATGTCAGGATGACCTCAAGAGAAAAAATGTGTATGATCACGAGATGTCTATTGTAACCATGTTAACCGCACCCACGCCAAGCTATATAAAGTCTTTACTGGTTGATATTCTTTCAGTGTACTTTCACAGAGGGTGAGTGACTATTGACTCAGAGGAATTACTGAAGCCTCATGTTAAAATTCTTAAATTCCTAAAAGAGGTTGGGAAGTGGTAAACTTCAACCAAAGGGTTTGGGAAGAGCGCACTGAATATTAAAATACGCTTATAGGGAAGCGTTGAATAACAAATTGTTTCAATAGTCACTATTGGCATTAACAAAAGCTGTGCATTAAGTCTTGATCTGAAAAAAGAAGGTGTCTATAGGGGTGACCCGGGAAACTGGCGAAAACCCAAAAGAAAATAAAAGACACCCAAACAAAAGAAGGGGAGTGAGTAATATTGGATGATCAGGGAAATAAATTCCTTGTGTAAATCCACTTACCCCCACAGTCGAGTTTATTGCACAGCTACTAAATTGTCAATCTTATCCTAAACCAGAGGTAGGGGAAAGTCCCATAGATTGGATGTATCGATGTAATAATGTTTTTTATACACAACCATGGGTTTCAAATTTGGCAGGATGGACTGAGGGGTTAGGGATGTATCCTTCTTTTCCACGAAAGGGTAGTTTCTCGCCAGGGCCCTTGAAACAAGCATTTCAATTAATATACAAGCGAAATGGGGATCCTACATGAGAGGGGGATATGAAATATGGGTACAGATGAAGACTTTTTGGGATCAAAAACAAAAAATATATACTCCAAATAAGGTCCTTAAGACAATACCAAAACCCCCTAAGGCTGGATGTGGCGAAACCTCAGTTTCGACTACTGCAAAGATACTTCCCCCTCCTGTAAGCGCAGGGGTGCCCCCTCCTTACTCTGATAATTTCCAAAATAAAGAGGAAGGGGCTCATTCTAAAGTTACTGCTCCACCATCAAACAAAGTTTTTCTGTGGGTTAACAAAACAAAAGGAGTGGAAATAAACCCTCCCTCCATAGCAGTGTTAAAAGATATCTTGGGCGTTCTTCCTCCTCTTGACCATCCTTTGCATTTTGTTGACATACTTATTAAAAGCTCCAGGCATTGTCAGTTGACTGGTGCTGATTACAAATTGTTGTTGCAGCATAAATTGGGAGAAATGTATGATGAGGAAGCACCTGTAAGTCGCTTTGGATAAAAGCGTCTGCTAAATGAATAAATGTAAATGTAAATGAAATAGATAATGTTCCATGTCTTCACCCAGACAATGATGAGATATGTCATGACGATAGCCCCGACTTGGAGGAAGAGGATGGTAAGGAAGAAAAGTCAGGGTCAGGCAGAGGCCAAAGTCAAAAAGCAAGCAAAAGAAAGTGGGGAAAGGGTACTTCTATTGGAGGGATAAGAAAGATGCTATAGATATCCTTAGAAAGGAATTAAGCAGGTACTTACTGACAGCAAAAAGTGCAAATGAAGATTTGTCTCAAGTGACAAGTTGTAAACAGAATATGGGAGAAAGTACTTCTGTATTTTGGAAACGTTTTTGGAAGTATGGACACAATTGGGAGGATTTGAGCTCCCAAGAGGGGAAGCGAATCCTATGTTTGTGGCTACTTTTCTCTCAAATTGCCGCCCTGAAATACAGGCTCTATTAAGAGTACATCTTACTGATCGTGCTCGAACGCCTGTAAAAGATGTGGGAGAAAAGATACGTATGTTAGAAGGAGATAGCTTACTGGCCCCAATTCATAAAAATACTGCTCTTCTGCAAGTGGCTGGATATGGCCCTGTATTTCCCCAGAGGCCACGGCAGCAACAGTAAAAATTCAACAGTACACAAGAGGAAGTAGAATGAAAGGGAAGTGTCACTACTGCGGGAAAGAGGGACATTGGAGGAGAGAGTGTAGAAAGCGCATAGCTGAACAGGGAATGTCTGGGGCAATGAGACCCCCTACTGGGCCTCATTACCCAGTAGCAGGGCCCAGACAACAACCACAGCCCCAATAGGGCTGCCCACAGAATCTAACTCCTAACCCTACTATGATGACTTTATCTTTTCACAGCAAAAACAATGTGGCTCTTGCTACCATTGTATTATGGTTGGACTCATCTCCTGTCAACTTCCTGTTGGACTCAGGGGCCACTATGTCGTCTGTAGGTAAGGGGTTTAGGGGGCAGCTGACTAACTGCTGTGTGGATTCTGTAGGGATTGATGGTACCCCTTTTTCTTCTTGCTTCACTTTGCCTCTGTCTGTTTCATTATCACCAATAGGGCCTATGATTGTTTTGCATGAATTTGTTCATATGGCACAGTGTCCCTATAATCTGTTAGGGAGAGACCTTATGTCTCTGTTGCATATATCAATGGTATTTAAGGAGGATCGCCTGGTAGTGCACACACCTGATGGAGTGGATTTATCAGTAGGAGCCTTGAATGGTTTACCTATAATTAATTAACTCTCTTACATGCTGCCAGTGAAGACCAACGTCTTGAAGGGCTCCCACCATCTGTGTGGGCACAGCATAAGGATGAAGTAGGTCTGATTGACTGTATTCCGTATGAGGCTACGGTTAAGAGTATGACACCTGTTTTTGTTAAACAGTATTCTCTGTCGCCTGAAAAGACAGAAGGCATTTCACAGATAATTAATTCTCTTCTCTCTCAGGGGGTATTAAAGGCCTGTGTCAGTCCATACAATACACCTGTGAATCCTATTCCCAAACCGGATGGTTCTTGGCGATTTACGCGGGATCTGAGAAGCATTAATTCATTAATTATCCCAATGGCACCAATAGTGCCGGATGTGCCTGCTGTTCTTATGTCTATTCCCTGTCAGAGTGCGTATTTTACTGTAATTGATCTATGCTCTGCATTTTTCAGTATACCAGTGGAACCTCAGACGCAACTGTTGTTTGCCTTTACCTTTAAAGGGACTCAATACACATGGACCCACCTACCACAGGGGTACATTGATAGTCCTGCAGTCTTTTCTGCTGTCGTGCACAAGTGCCTGGCTGAATTTTCTACAACTGCGGAGGACTGTTCGATCCATCAGTATGCTGATGACCTTCTGCTGACTGCTGTACAAGAAGAATCATGTTTGTCCACCAGTCTGGCTCTCCTTGAGCACCTGGCACATGGATTCAAGGTTTCTAAAACCAAGTTACAGTTTTGTCAAACCTCTGTGCAGTATCTAGGCCACATACTGACTAAAGGTCAACGAACTTTGACACCAGACAGAATTGAAGCCATTGCAAGGCATCCAATGCCTACTACTAAACATCAAATGATGGCATTTCTGGGTCTAGTTAACTATTGCCGCCAATGGATTCCAGATTGCTCTTTTTTTGACAAAATCCTTAGAGCTCTATATTCTGCAGAACAGCCTATGACAGCTCCATTGATTTGGACTGAGGAAAGCATTGAGGCCTACAAGGCTTTACAAGCTGCCTTAGGTAAACCTAGGACAGGAGTAGAACATAACTATGACTTACCATTTCATCTTTTTGTTCATAGCCCTGCAGGTACTGCCTCGGCTGTGTTGGCACAGGAGCATGGGGGAGGTATGAGACCGGTAGCCTTCCTGTCCAAAACATTGGATTCTGTCGCAAAGGCTCTTCCTGCATGCCTACTAGCTGTTGCAGCCTGCTCTATCATTATCCAGGCAGCCCGAAAAGATAGTGCTCTCGCATCCTATGATCGTGCATACCGCGCATCAGGTGTTGCATGTCATACAAAACCTGACTACACAACACATGTCAGTACAGCGGAGGACTTATAATTAATGGATAATTTGGCCTCCGCATTACATGGCATGCATGATCATCACTCAGCCCCTCTTGCAGCGTGATGGTGCCAACTTCCTCTGTGGGCGTCTCGAGAACTTCTGGTGTGGTACAGCTCCCCTAGCTGTCTCTCGTTACCTGACTGGGCATCACTCAGCCCCTGATGCTGAGTGAGAGGAACGGCGCCCCCCGTTGGGGCTATATCCCGCGGTCGGCGGCCATTTTACGATACAAAATTCCTCCGATTATCACTGCGAGTGTGAATGTCCTCCTCCACCTCTCCCATGGTGAAATGAGAACCACAAAACTAACTGCTGCACGTCATTAGCACAGCAGTGATATGAAAATTCATGTTTCTGAATGACAAGAGCCTAGCGATGCATTGTAAACAGGAGAAAAGTGGTCCAAGGACTGAGCCCTGAGGCACCCCAACTGTTGTGACTCGTACACCGCACCTCTCCAAGATACCTAGACGGACCTATACACATCTATAAGCAATAAATGTGATTACTCATTGTGTTCCACATCACGCTGCCATAGCAAATACGCCTCACCCATATCATCCTGCAGCCCAAGACTGGTTGCCCACTGAAGCTAAGCTGGTCAGTACCTGGATGGGAGAACTAGGTTGCTGTTGGTAGAGGTGAGAAGGTGTTACTTTCTGATTATGATTAAAAGCATATCAAAACTAGTAAAAACTTCCAGAAAAATGACATGGGGCTGATGGGTGGACATTATTGAGCTTCAGTTCAAGTCTGTGAACCCAAACGAATACAAACTTAAGCATGCTCTAATTGTAAAGTGTTTAATGAACTGTAGACAAACACAAAAGATTGTTCTTCAATGGCATCTGCAGTTTTATTACAAAAAAATAAATTCAGGAAATGTAGAAATTCAGACAAACGCGCAAGAAAGAGTCCGAACAGAAAGAGTGCATGTGATGGAGCTGCAGAGAGAGTCATTACAGTTAGATATTAAAACACAACCAGAAATGTCAGATTAAATTATAAAAAAACCCAGCAAATAATACACACTTATTTTCCAACAGCTCATTTCTGATGTGTGCGACTTTACATCACCATTTATCATCATGTGCTGTCATAATAGAAGTCCCACTGTTATATATTCCAAAATAAAATAAAGACAAAAAAACTACTGAAGCAAAATAAAACAAACACATCAGAAACTGAAGTAATTACACATGATAAAGCATTAAGGTCGTCATGTAAAATAATAATGTGTATGTGTCTCACTAGCACTAGAAGACTTTGGTCTTTAAGACACAGTTCTGTACAACATACGTGTGTGTGTGTGTGTGTGTGTGTGAGGTAGCTGCAGACACACAAGCTGTTTATTTACTAGCTGTTGCAGTATATCTGAATGAACCGTGTGTGTGTGTGTGCGTTTGAGTATGCGTGTGTTCAAGATGAAGTAATATATATCTAATATTAACACGATCATGAATGACGTACAGCTGAAGACGGTTCAGTAAGAGTGTGTGTGTTATGTGGCAGCGATGGTGGTTCCTCCTCCGAGCCGCAGCAGTATCTGCTGGCAGTCCTGCAGGGATCTGCGGTCTCCGACTCGCTCCAGCGTGCGTTTGGCCTCGGCTAGCAGACGAGCGCGGTGACCCGGCGGTGTTAGCAGTGGCAGCGGCAGGTGACGACACGCTAGCAGGATAGCATGAGCCCTCTCACGCTCGCCCGGAGCACAGTCACCGTCTGCAACAAACACACAGAGAGTCAGAGTGACACACTGAACACACAGCGGCACCTGCTATAGAGAGTGTGTTTACCTGTGCTGTAGTTGTGTGTTCGGTGTCGCAGCAGCTGGTGTGTGCGTGTTGGACTGGCTCCAGCCATCAGTCGAACTGTCGTCTCATGCAGGAAAAGCTATAAAAACACACACACAGAGTTAATAGCATATATTGGTTAAGTGCAGAGGTCAGCTGCAGGCCAGGGTGAAAGGTCACCTTGTGCTGGGCCTGTCTGTGGGCCTGTCCCAGCTTCCGCAGAGAGCTCAGGTCCCTCTGGAATCCAGCCAGCTGAGATCCGGGTGCGGGGCCGGGCTCCCCGTTAGACCCGCCTCCACGCTGCCATAGGCTGGTCCTCAGAGTCAGCAGGAGATCACACACCAGAAGCTCCACCCCCTGAGAGAGTCAGATAAGGTGATTGGACCGAGATAAATGTCTCTGTGTGTGTGTGACTACAGTGAAAGTGTATAAGTGTGAGTAGGTGTATGATGCGTGTGAGTGCAGGTGTGTACCTTGTGCAGCCAGGTGTTGTTGTGTGACTGACACACACTGTAATGCAGGTGAGCGCTGGAGCGCTGGCAGTGACTGAGGCAGCTGAGCACCCCCTCACCCTTCTGTGGACTCACACTCATCTGCACAGCCTTACACAGCGCCAGCACGGCCTTCGGCAGCGGGTGACTGACACACACACACACACACACAGTTAGACTGGAGTTTAGTGACTGTGAACACACACTCAGGTCGGTGAACACTCACTCCAGTGTGTGCAGCGCTCTGGGCATCCGCTCCGCCTCCGCCAGCAGTGACCTCACAGACGCATCATCACCCTGCAGCCAATGAACCGCAGCCTTCAGCACCGACGCCCACCAGCGGCACACGGGGTCCCTCACTGCAGACGAGAGAGAGCCACGCGTCAGTGCGTGAGGACACATTTACACACACCGCTGAGATTATGACACACACCTGGTGCTGAGCTCTGATTGGCCAGCGCGGGGAAGGGGGCGGAGTCTTCAGTACAGCTATTCAACAGCTGCAGGAACTCCAGAACACCCGTGAACTCCCTGTGAATAAATATGTGTGATGGTGACCATAGTAACAGAGACAGAGATAAAGATTACTGTCATAACATATCAAATAATAATAATGATTCTTTGGAAGAAATACATGATGATGCTGAAAATACAGCTGCTGTTTAGAAACGTGTGTTATTTGAGGACTTTGTGTTTTTACCCAGCGTCCTCGGCGTGTTTGCTGCTCTGCGGCTCGATCAGGGTGTGCACAGCTCTCTCCAGGAGCTTCTCACAGAAGCAGCGATGCAGCTGCGCGACGGGATCCGCTAGAGACACACAAACACACATTAGTCCTGCTCAGGCGGCCAGCGCTCAGTCGCTCGGTCTCACCTTCATCTCTCTGAGACGTGAAGATCTGCTGGCTGCTCGCTGGCCTCACGGACCAATCACAGCTCAGGAAGAACTGGCGGCCCAACGGCGTGAAGATCCAGCGCAGGCTGTCTGGGAAGTGCTTAGAGTCTGACTGACAGGCCAGAGCCTCGGCACAGCTCAGCAGGTAACCCTGACGATACACACCACAGAGATGAGTGTGTGTGTGTGTGTGAGAGAGAGTGTGTGTGTAAGTGTGTGTGATGCTCACAGGCAGACAGGTGAGGTGTTTGCCCAGTGCTGATCTCAGGCTGATGGCTGCCGTCACAAAGATCTGGACCCTCTGAGCGACCGGCATCTTGCCCTCCGCGCTCTCGCTCAGATTCACAGCGCTCAGAGACACACACACACCCCAGAGCGGCCGCTCATCCAGCTTACCTGAAACACACACACTCATATTATAACGCTCACTGTAACACACACACACACTCACTCTCTCACACACACACCTGTGAGCTGCAGCTGGTTGAGCTGGTGGTACACCAGTGCTGCGTCTCGTGAGCTGGTCTGTGACTCCTCCCCCTCGTGTCGTCCTCCAACCAGACGCACTAGCCAGCCAAGGGGGGTGGGTTTCCGCAGGCAGTAGCGAATCAGGTTCCAGGAGAGCGAGCAGATGATGTCGAGGGTGGAGGAGGGCAGCACTCTGCTCAAGACGGACAGACAGGTGTGTAGACTGACTGCAGCCTCCGCGTAATCCCCCTGAGACACACACACACACACGACCAGTGCAGTGTAAGTGTGTGTTATATATATATACTGTGTATCAGTTTTATACAGTGTGTGTATTGAAGTGTGTGTGTTTACCCGGTAGAGCTGCAGCTCTGCTTGTTTCCGGTGTCTCCAGAATCTGACGGAGGTGGGCGAGTGAAGGGGAGTGACCGGCTCCCACAGGTACAGCACTCGAACACACCCCCAGACCACACCCACTCCGCTCAGGACCCATACTAGGAACCACGGCAACACACACCACAGCCACGCCCCTGACAGACACACACACAGGTGAGGTTAGCGGCAGAGCGGCTCGTGTGATTGGTGCGAGCGGGTCACGTGACTCACCGAAGCTCTGTGACGGCAGAGAGAGGGGCGAGCGTGAGGACCAGTGTGCGGTGGTCAGCCCGGCCCTCTCCTCGGACCCCAGAAGAGACGGAAGAGGGTTGAGTGACAGACAGAGGAAGGTGAGCGTGCAGAGCAGCAGACGAGAGCGGTCCATCACTCCCATCGAGTCCGGCTCGCTCTTCACCTGAACACACACACACACACACACACACACACACACACACACGTGAAGCCTCTCATATTCGAATGACATGAATATGAACCGAGGGGCGGGGCCTGTCCCTCACCGTCTCGTGCTCCAGCAGTGGGCTGCCCGGCTCCGAGTCGACGCAGAAGGGCGAGAGCTGAGGAGGAGAGCTGGAGCCTGAATCTGACGGAGGAGGAGAAATAAAGGCCACCTCCGGCTTCAGATCCACATCATCAGGGAGACACACCGACTCTAGCAGACACAGACACAAGTTTGCAAACTGAACATCATTACTACTTACTACAGTTTCATGAATTCAATTGATTAAGACAGTAACCTTTAAAATGTTTTCATTCTTGGAAAGACTACAGTGAATTAAAGGAGGATATCCTGTGACTCACTGTTCTTGTGGTTGGCCATCTTGAGCGTCAGGTTCTCCTGCCGGAGCTTGTGGTTCACCTGCTGCAGGTATTTGATGTAGTCGATGGCTTTGCGCAGGATGCCAGACTTGTGCATCTGTCAATCACATCAGATCAAAGGAGCGTCAGACAGATCGTCAGACTGAGCTCAGGCGTCCCAGCATGCACTGCGGAGCTCACCTTGGCGTCGCTGCCCATCACCAGGTCGCGCAGCTCCAGGATCTTGTCGTTGATGGACGATCGGTAGCGTTTCTCGATGATGTTGTGCGTCGTCCGTCTCTCGCCCTCCTTCACCACTCCTCCTGTTCCCGCGGTAACAGCCACGCCCTGCTCCATGCCCACCCTGGCCCCGCCCCCTGTATGGGCGGTGCCTGAGGAGAGCTGTTTGATTGGCAGCTTGTCTCCGCCCCCCATGACCATGGGAACGGTGGTCAGAATGTTGCTGCTCATCAGCGTCTGTGAAAGATGTTTTGCTGATTTATTTGTATTTTACTCACAGCTCGCGCTGAATTCAATCATTGCACGAAACAAAGGAAAACACCACTCTTTTTCCATGATGACTTCACTGCACCGAGCTCAAAGTAGCAACTGTGAGCTCTTTCAGAGCAAGATTAACCTGAGAATCCAAACTGTGTGTGTGAGAGACTCACAGGGACCTGCAGTGCAGTGGTCTGAATGGGTGCCGTGAGCGTGGTGATGCCCGGTGGGCTCTGGACAGTAGACAGCACCTGGGTCCCGTCCGGTTTGAGCGTGGTCAGAACCAGAGAGTCCGTCTTCAGTATCTGTGGCTGGTGCACCAGCACCTGAGGACCAATCAGAGCGCAGAGTCAGACGTGACATCACACACGCACTGACACACCAACGCCTCGTTTACACGCACAGAGAAAACTGAGCACCTTCTGATGGCTTTGATCACATGACAGATGAATAAAGTACTAGATATCTAATGTAATTAAGTATTAATTAATGACCGTCTGTGTGTGAGAGAGAGAGAGGGACCTAAGGCACCTGCTGTGATACGGTGTGCATCGGTGCAGCGGACAGTGTCTGGATGGTCTGACCGGCTGGGGTCAGCAGACGCTGGTGCTGGATGGTCATCTGCTGCATCTGAGGAGACGTCATGATGCTCTGCACCTGCGGCTGGAGCACTGAGACAAACACACACCTGCGTCACTCTGTGTGTGTGTGTGTGGTTTATGAGGACACTAATGTGTTTAATGACATGGGTATGACAGGTATTACAATATGAAGGTGATTTTCAGTGTCCCCGTAATTCAAAAACATACTAAATGGTGTTTTTTGAGAATCTGTAGTCTCTGTAAGGGGTCGGTTTAGGTGTAGGGTCAGACATAAATGACAAAAACCAACGTGTGTGAGTGCGTGTGGTCTCACCCTGGAAGCCGGCGCCGGGGTTCTGCTGGCAGATGACCTGGTTGTGGATGAAGCGGTGCGAGGGTGTGGCGGTCGGTGCAATCATCACCGTCTGCGGTTGTGCTGGGGCCTGCACCGCCAGCGTCTGCACAGGGAACGTCTGCGTCTGCAGCTGCGCAGGTGACACGCGTAAAATCAGTCTGTGGGTGTGGTCTAAGACCAAGGGATGTGTCTGTGTGGGGCGTGGTCAGAGCACAAGGGGTGTGGTCATGTGTGAGGGTATGAGGGGGTGTTATGCTGCTGGTGTGGTCAGGCTCACCTGTGTGATAGGCTGTGGTCGCGGCTGCAGCAGCGGCGGTGTGCGCGTCTGCGTCTGGCTGCTGGTCTGTACGGGTGTGTGTGGGGGCGTCAGTATGGCGCTGGGGGCCGTCTGTGGGAGGGGCTTCACGGGAGCCACCGCTCCGCCCCCCATCTGATCCTCAAAGAGATCTGGGAAATCCACCTGATTGCTGACGAACTGCAGCATCTCTGAATGACACACAGATGTGAAGATTAGCGTCTGATTACGGCCAGCTGTGAGCAGTTTACTATTACAGGACGCAGTAGTTCGTTTCGAGGGGGCGGGGCTTAGAAAAAGGTCCTGACCCTGACCTGTAATAACGAGATGAAGGTCGGAGCTGAGAGATAAAGGCTGGTTTATGGTGTAATTACAGTAATGACTGATACGGTCACACTGATCAAACCACGACTGCGACCCATTTCACTACAAGCGTGATTCAGATGCTCCTGCGTAGTGAGCTCTTAGGGCTTAGTCTGAGCCAGGATTAGGACATTTTTTATAAACTTGCCTTAGACAAAAAAATATTTCTGTCCTGCATTTTTAAAACAAAAACAAAGGCACTGACATGTTTAAACATCATTTACTGCAAGTGTCTTTCAGTTAAAATAAATCAGATTTACATTTTAGTCTAGAACCAGGCTTAAAACTACTAGTTACACCAACAACACTAATCCATGTTTATCCCGAACCACCAATCAGAACTGAGAGATCATTTTGAGGAGGACTCTGGTGTTAGGAGCACATTTAGGCAGGGACTGGGAGAAGTTCGTATTTTTGGACAGTAATGTTGATCTGTTTTACATGACAGCGACCAATAAGACACTATAACAGCACATGCACTAAATCAACAACATTCAGACTAACAACAACATCAGTAACACCAAGAAATCAAACCCTACACCGCCACAGGAGCCTGATATCAGCGTCACACAGCACAGGCTTCACTATCACTGCAGTGGAGCTCTCTTCATCCTCCGAGCTGCAGGATCACCGCCGTCACTGTGAGCTCATATTCAGAAGAACTATAAGAAGAGCTCCGGCTATCTGGAGCATAAACACACAGAGCATCCTCCTCACCGTCGATGTCTCCCAGCGTGAATTCGTCGCCCAGCTCGGACAGGCTCGGGTCCATGCTCTCCATGAACTCGGCGGCGTCCATCGCGTCGCTCTCCTCTCGGAATCACGGGCTCGATTCGCTCGGTCTGCTCGGTTCCGGTGTGGCTCGAGCGCTTACCGAGCGAACGCGGCCATCTTGCGCTCCGGCATTGACGTCATTCGCAAACAGCGCTCGGCTGTGGCGATTGGTTCGCGCTCGGCAACGGCCGTCGTAAGATCGGGCGCTGTCGACCAATCACAGCGCTCGCTTGAGCGTGGCCTGATAGTACGTCGATGAGCAGAGGTGTTTCGCTCATTTGCATTTGACCCGCCCCTCGGAGTAAACCCCGCCCGCGCCGCTCTGAGTGAACGGAGAGGAATAATGAATATTTAATGAGCAGCTGGAGCGCGGTCAGACGTAAACATGAAGAGCGTTACATCATTTAAGACTCATCAAGCCTATTCCTGCCAAGTTTGTTTTGTTATGCTATCACACTAACATTTTATGAAACAGACACTTCCTATTTTAAGTATGCTATTCCCTGCATGCATGTTTTCTTAATCTTATCACAACTAATCATAAAACATAATGTCAAACTGATAACATACAATGTAAACAATAAAAGTCCTCAACAGGACATGAATGTTGACGTTTGGAAGGTTGTTTTTATTGTTATATATTACCTATTTTAAGAATTTATAGCATAACTTAGATTATAGGTTGTTATAACCCACAGCAGTATTAAACACAGCTTTCAAAATAAATGTAACATTTGCTTATCTTGAAAATACATCTATTTTTCTATAAAGGCGTGTAAAATACATGGCTCAAGAAACCGTGCTCTCTTATAAATGTGAAATATAACTAACATTCTGTAATAAACATGTGTTTGTGTTTCCTCTTTAGTTAAACAAACATAAATCTTGTAATGAAGTCACATTAAACACACGTATGGCTCTGACTGATGACATAACAGCAGATGTTTGAGGCAGAAGTGCTGTGTCATGAATCAAAACAAGTCTGGGGTGATTCATCTGTGTTTATTTTTGTTCAACAGCTTCAGAAAAAAACACACAGTGTTCAGTGAATCTCACATGTTCTGAATGTTTGTTTGAACAGAACTGATCACCAAACCAGTGCAGCCTTGGCAGAGAAGTCATCACACACACACACACACACACACACACACACACACAGACATACTCACACACACAAGCATCACACACA
>JAUMHI010000039.1:385636-403420 GCA_032359435.1 Enteromius unitaeniatus | reverse complement strand
AAGGATCTACCTTTATTTCTGTACATTTACAATATTAACAAAACGTTGTGCTTTAAATAAAATAACAAGGAACAGAGCATATGGTTTCTGCTGTCTCTGTCTAGAACTGGAGCGCTTCATAAACTGAAACTCAGAACTGACTCACAGATATGATTAATATATATATAAATCTTTCAATTATTACTTTAAAACTAAATTCGTTAATTGAACTAATGAATTGCTATAGTTTAAACCTATCTCATGAAAGTGAATATAGCATGGTTTTATTTTGTTAATATTTCTTCTGACAAATCGCCTGATAAATCGCTGTAAAATTGAAGGATGCAGGGCAAAATGGCTGGGAAACATAACGTTAACCTGCAGTGGCACATTCAGTGTAAACATCCAATATGTTAATCCGACGAGCAATAAAAGATCAGCATCTACAGCAAATGGACAAACCACTCTGGATGCGGTTGTAGCTAGTGAAAAAGCCGAAGACAACTATATATTTATATATATATATAAATAAATAAAAAAATGTTTTTAGGAAAAAAATAACGTTATTAACCGTTTTTTTTTTTTCTAGAAAACCATTTTTGGAACGCATTGTTTAATGCGGAACGCAAGAACAGAGACATTAAAATACCAATTCTGCTCGGAGTGAACCGAATGGATTTTTTTTTTTTTCGTTTTTAAGCCCTGCTTTGAATATTAATTGAGATTCTACAACTGAACTAAAACCATAAGTAGGACTGCAGTGCTAATTTGAGGCAAAGGAATAACAACTATAGAAGACCCTAAAATAACTGATCATGAAACAGTGTCTCCGTCTCATCTTCACATAGAGGCAGTATCAGTCATGCTCACCCTAAAAGCTGTGCCTTCCTCGATGATGGTGGGAAGCTGGGAGAGGCAGATGTCCACCGCAAGGTCCCACGCTTGCCTGCGTGCACGCACGCATACACACACACACACAAACACAAGATGAAACATTAGTCAATCCCACTCACATGTTTCTTGCTGTGAGTTTCTAAGCGCTGACCAAATAAAAATATGCACTGGCACTTTCTTTTGATCAAATTTATTATTAAGGAATAGAGAACATTATAAATTCACTTCGAAAAAAAGGTTTAATTTAGGCTTATATTTACAGATAAACACTGATATATCACATATCAAACACAGACACATCAAATGTAGTAAACAAAAGCTTAACATTCACAAATGAGGTTTGATCATGACTGGCACGTGTGAACTTGCACAAGAAGTGGATAAAATGACTTTAACTGAAAATTTTGTGTTTAATCTAGTCATTATACATGACTGACACTCTATTCTTTAATTCAATACTGTTAAGTGCTTTGACACAATCTGTATTGTTAAAAGAACTATATAAATAAAGATGACATGACTTCACAAGAAGCGATAAGCTGTTGTGTGTGCCCTTGTTTTTACAAGAAGGATAATGTTTTTGTGCATGAAGCAAGACGTACTGTAGATTTTCTTTTTTGAATACTGACATGGTACTAAAGCTATTTAAGTAGCAGTTAAGCACCCATTACAAAGTACACATATTTAGCACTGTTTTACCCTGCTGCCTGTGACACTACAAGAACAGACCCACACACTGAAAATCACTGCATGTATTACTGCACTTGTCTACATGTAAAGTTATGTAACATTACATGAGAACTAATCACGTGTTCACACTTCACCTCAGCAGTGCTGAACTTTCATAGCTCTATCACACTGTGTTCAATGCTTATTTTCACAGTATTTTCTTCTGCTGCATAGCCTGAGAGAATTGCTTTGATTACTGAACCCGCCACACTTTGGCTATATTTAATTCATGACATTACATAACACATCAAACGTGTTGTCCATTCAAAAAGCTAAAACTACAGGAACGTAAATATACAAACATTTGATGGGTGAAAAGTCCCAATAACATTAGGCCAAGCTGTCTTAGTGGATCATGAAAACAGGCAACAGCACAAGACATTCATCCCAGCTCTAATATCCTCACTCCACTGGTCCAGCTGTCTTTTTTTTGTGAAAGAGTTTTTTTTATGGTGTTTTGCCTTTAATTTTATAGGACAGATCATAGCTGACAGGAAGTGAAGTGGTGGGGGGGCGGGATCGGGAAAGGTCTGAGAGCTGGGACTCATGACGCCCGAAGTGCAACAGCACTGAAGGTCGATGCACTGCATCAAGTTCGGTCCTGGTCCTTCAGGTGTCCCTGCAGTGTTTAGCTCCAACCCTAATCAAACAACCTAAAGCAGCTAATCAAGGTATTACTAAGTATACTTGAAACTGCCAGGCAGATGTATTGAGGCAAGTTAGAACTAAACTCTTCTGTAAAAGTACAGATCAAGGTAATCAAATCAGTAAAATCACAAAATAAATACTATTAAACTACCTGCTTTGCTTACAGAATTGTCACCTGGCTTTGATCATGGAGGTCTTATTTTTCAGCCACATAATCATCATATAACAATAATGATTATACATTTTATTTTATTCAAAAAAAACAAACAACTATACATATGATAAACAGGATAGTAAATGGATTAAATATGCTGCTAATTGTAAACATAGCCTTAATAATAAATAGGATTTTAAAAAATCATTTAAACTAGTTTAAGATTAAGTACAAATTCAATGTATGGTAATACAGGCATGCATGAAAGGATTCATTTGTACATTAGTTCTATGAGAACAGTTGTTTTTTCGGACAGTTCCTGTCCCCTAATTGCACGCTGCAATTATTATTCCACAAAGACCATTTATACTCTTTCTGTCTGCTTCCTGTATTGCTTCTTTCTATTACTCCCTACCCTGCTTCATCATGTCTCCTAATAGCGGAAGGCACCATGCTTCCTCTAAAATGTTCCCGTAACTCTTTCCTTATTTACCAAATGTTCCTTCTATTTCCGCCGCTCTCCATTTCTCATCTCTTGTTTCAGAAGGCTTAAGGAACTTTCTGCACAGTGTAACTAAAGAGCTCTGATGCTCCATTATGAAAGTGAAATCTATTTCTCTCTTGCTAATGGTATGTTATGAGATTCAAGCCTCAACTAGCCGTGGAGAACAAAGTCTGTATTCCATCATACACTGCTGAGGATTACACAATGCAGGTTTAGCCAACAGCATGATACTGATGACGGAAAACAGGGGGAGAGAGGGGGGGATCAAAAATCATCACATAGTTTATTTAAAATTCAGAGAGAGACACCTATGAGTAAAATAGCAGCTTAAATAAATAAGTAGTGCCATTCACGGAGGAAAAAAGCTCCCTCTTCTCCATGGAATGTTGTTTAAAATCTGGTATTTTGCTTTTAGGAAAAACATAATAAAAAAAAAATATTACTGAGAGCTTGCCATGATACCAAAATATCAATACTCAATACCAATAAGATACTCGATACTCAAAGAATTTGCCACAACAAAATCTAATGTGCACAACCTTATGTAAAAATGTAATAAAAATTATATTGATGTTTATTATTTAAACATTAAGAAACAATATAAACACGTTAACATATTATTACATATTAACAAAAACACCTCTTTATACAGCGGTGACCAAAATTATTATCATAATAGTATTTTCAGCTAAAAATGGTTTTAAGTCAGGTATTTCTATATTTTGCTGTAGTGTGTAAGTAGGAAATATCAGTTTACATTTCCAAACATTCATTTTACCATTAATTGTAATAATCCAGTGAGATTTTTGTGGCACCACAGCCAGTGCTCCACACAGAAATCTGATCTCATTGTCATCCAGAAACATCTCCAAGATTTCATTTAAACAATGGCATAAGGCCTTGAAGCAGTTGAGCACACATCTAATAACAAAATAACAAATAAATATATATTTTTGAAACAGACTTGAGTAGCTAGAGAAAATTCCAGAAATCTCTAGCTAAGTTCAGATTTGTTCAGACAGTGTAGTCAGTATCCACTATGAATATTATAGTTGCCATAGTAACGAGAGCACTATGTCTAACTGTCTGTCTTCATCATTTGACATACCTATTATTGGGTAAAGTATTGGCAGCTTTTTTTCCCCCAAAATCCAATGCAAACTGGATTTCAAATCATATACAAAAAAATGTCTTGTCTTTCTTTACTGTTTAGCCTAAGAACAACCAAGCATTTTATTTAGACACAACAAAGTTTTTGAACAAATGTTGCACAAAGTGTTAGGGAAAATATAGAACAACATACTGTGTGTGTGTGTGTATGCAAGTGTTCACATTCATACACTTACCACATAGCGTGCATGTATGTGGGTGGCAACCTGGGGCTGCTGACTGGTGTACAGTTATATGACCTCATTATTCTCTCAGCCAATAAGAAATTTCGAAATAGACTGGCAACCAATAGATCTTGACGAAACAATTTCTGAAAGAGATCTACAAAGATTGAGAGAGAGAAAGAATAATAAAAACATTTATATATTATGATATGTCATGTGAAAGCAGGTAACTTGATTAAAATTTCTAAATTCTACATTTCTAAATGCTCAGTCTAAATGAGACCCTATGTGTATGCTAGACAGATTATGATGAATAAACCTAGGGAGTTTCATTATGCAGATTTCTCTATGGTATATAATAATTACTTAACTGTTGTGAAAGGTCAGAGTATATGTAGGATATACATCTGGTTCCTCATGACAAGAGTAAAAACTTCAAAGCTGGTGTTAAGCGATGCTTGAGTTTGGGAATTTAGATAAATATCTTGTGTTTTAATAAAGATCACTGTAAAAACAGCAAGCAAAGCATGTAAAAAGCTTGCAGATGCACAAATTAAGAATAATTATATTTATTTTCAAATTTTCTATACAAATAGTTTAGTCCTGTAATCTGATTAGTCAGGTACAGTACTGTTAAAAATACCATTCTGTATAAGAGCACTGGGATGCTTTGAGTCACTTCACTTGCCTGTGGGATATGCATTACCAATATTTTGGTATTTTCTATTAAAAACTAAACTAACACTATTTGATATCAATTGGCTGCTTATTAGCATGAATATCAAAAGCATATTGGCTTTTTATTAGTACTTATAGACCACATATTAATGCATTACCATATTCTAAATCCCTTAACCCTTCCCTGATTTCTAAACACAGTAACAACTCTCTTAATTAATCAACACAGAAGCAAATTAGGAGTTTATTCAAATGAAAACATTTAGTTAATAAATATGTGTTCCCAAATATGTAGTATATTTATAGTATACAATATATTTACATAATTTTTTACATAAATCAATAAAAAAAAATAATTTGGCAATCTGTCTGTGGATGGATGATAATCTGAATATAAGTAACACTATAACAATAATGTATTTTCATGGGGTCAAAATATAAACATTTTTTTAGACAGCAAATGCAAAAAATACTCAAACATATTTCTGTAATTTTGTGGAAAAAGAAAAGACAACAGGCAGATTTGGGCTCTAACGGAGTTAAAATTATTTAACATATGCTGAATGATCAAAATGAACTTGTCACTCTTTTGGGAGCCCTGGAAAGTCTGTGCAGTTGATTGACACAAAACTAAATCTTCAGAAATTTCTGTATTTTAATCAGGACAAACCTCTCGGCAGGACGTTCCATGCAATTGTGTCAGTGATAGCTGTGAAAATCCAGTTCAGCTCCCCTAATGGTGTCCTTCTGTCATTGAGCCTACCCGGGATCCTGAAAAAAATGAATATGTACATACATGAAACACATGAATCCTTTAAGAAAAATCATTTTGGTGTTAGACAGTAACAATATAACGCAAAGTGATCTGATAACTGATAACCTTTTCAACACAGAACTTAAACTGATTTGAGCTAATGGAATTATATTGGTCCTTGTGACAGGACTGTATGTGGGTTATGTCAATAATCAAAATATAAAATGTATTTTGCTATGAAGCAATAGAGTAAAGGTGGACTGAGGTGTGATGGTGCATACTAACAGAGCTGCACAAGCTTCATATTCCCAAAATGCTGTTGCTAAGCAACCATGACATCTCTTCTACTGTAATTACTAATGGGACATCCCTCCTGTCCTGGTTTAGAATAAGAATGTGCGTGCGTGCTGTGACCAGAGACATCTCACACAGTGGAAGTGTTTTCATAAGACATAAATGAATTAATGACTGATGGAGAATAAGAGAAAGGAGAGAGACAGAGAGAGAGAGAAAGAGAGAGAGAAAGAGACATGTGTAATACAAAAAGAACACATCTAACTCAATCCCACTTACTGTACACAGGAGACAAGACTACACAGAGCATCTAAAACCACAATTTCTTTCACAAACACCGGTGCTCAATAGAGTTACACTGTCTGACATAATAATAAACAACACCCTAACCTTAAAAAGTCTGCAAATCAGAGAAGAATATTGAGTGAGTGAGTGAGTGAGTGAGAGAGCATCATGACTATGAGGCATCATGAGACAAACTTATTTTTAGATCATCATAAATATGTGAGGGAGAAACAGTTTTTGATTGTTCTGCAAATAGTTGAAAACGAACAAGATCAACACATTATAGACCCAGTTAACTATTTATTTAACACTATCCACTCATGACTGAATTGATAAAAGTGTATCTTAATACCAGGTGTAAACAGTGGCATAGATTTTACATTGGTCATGTGGAAATCCAAGACAGCATCAAGCTGTAACCAAGCAATCATTCTCCTGTCATGTCCAGCAGAGTTTAGCTTCTATACTATGTAAATACACCCAAACTTGATAATCAAGTGCAATTATAAGGCTGCATCCAAATTCTGTCTGATTTGCAAGAGAAATATAATTTAAAAGCTATAAGGAAGTGACAACAAGATTCTATGGATCGATATTAGACAATGTATAAGGTATCAATGAGTAACAAAGAGCAATTATTACAGCATATAATAATCTAGGTTACAGTTAATTTATAAAAATGTATGTTAGCTTACAGTGCATTTATGTATTATCAAAAAATGTATGTTACCATTTAATTTGTATTAACATTAACATTAATTTAAGATTAATGCTGCACAAGTACTTGTATTGTTAGTTCATGTTGCCGACCAAATTAAGACATATAGAACCCGACTGTAAAGTGTAAGAGAAATGTAAATAAAAAGTTTTCTACAAACATATACGTATACAGCAACGAGAAAGAGAGAGAGAGAGAAAGAGGCAGAGAGAAAGTGAGAGGCAAGAGAAGAACAATAAATCAAAAAAACAAATTTCTACTCTCAGTCTGTGACAATAAGGAAACGGATATACTAGGAGAACAAAAATCATTGCTCAACGATTTCAATTCTCACCTTAAGAGGTGAAAGGTAATCCTGGTTTTCATCTCAGCACCTGAGATGAGGTAACAGACCATAGAGAAGAACAACTAACCACGGCAGGAAACAGGGTATGACCACATGCTGTATTTCTGTTTCACAGATGTAATGTATCGACAGTATAATTATAATGTAATACAAATGGACATGTATAGATTGGAAGCATTCAAAGAGAATGATAATACCTTATAATCCTATAGAATAATATTTTAAGGAAATTTACATTTTGAATGATTCATCTAAAATGCCTGATTCAGCTAATTATAGGGCCGCACGATTAATCGTATTTTTATCATGATGAAGATATTTATGACCCACGATCAGTAAATAGTATCAGTATAAAGACTTAATTTTGGACAGTATATTTTATTGTATAAAATATATTTTAAACAATATAAAGACAGTATAAAGGAGTTTACGGATTGGACTGCGTCACTATGCCGTTACTGCATCTAGATTGTAAGCGGTTTCTGAAGCAGTAGAAGTCAATAGCAGCAATAACAGTCAGTCAGAATAAACATATGGCGGATAAATGTGAGGAAGGTGCAGAAGTGTGATCGTTAGTTCCTAAAAAGGGGTCATACTCTATTTCGGTTTCGAGGAATGTGATTCTGATCAGGTAGGCCTACGAGTCTTGTGAAACCTTGCTCCTGTTCTGTCCAAACGTCCTAAGGTAACACAACAAACCTTATCAACCACCTTAAAGGCCACCACAAAGTAGAATTTCAACAACTGAAGGCACAAACAGCAACAACTAAAAATTCCCAGCCATCCACAACAGAGACAACAATATCAGGGACATTGTTCAATGCAATTCCACATCTGCCTAGCTCGCAAAGACACTCGATCACGTATCATATGTGTCCAATAACCACCGTGAGCAGTGAGGGGTTTAAAAAAATGATTACAGCACTTGCATTCCCTCACACAACTATTTTTAAAATGTTGTGGTGCCCTCGCTGTATGCTAATTGCCGAAAAGAAATAAAAAGAGAAATTCTCAGCCTTGAATATTTTGTTGCCATGACCGATTTATGGTCAAGCAGAACTGCGGAACCGTATTTGAGCTTGACTGTTCATTTTATTGACAGCGAGTTTGAGAAGAAAAGCAAGCTTTTGCAAACTTTGTTTGTTCCGGTGGAAATGTAGTTGCTTGCGGTCTTCCCTAAAGCCTGATCAAGTTGGCAGGCTTGTGTTCTTAGCCGATAATCTGTAACATGTTGTAAAAAATTTTTTATTCTTATTTGATTTTATTACAAGTTGACGTAAAAGAGGCAGTTTAATTTTATTTATTTACCACGGCTAAGAAAAACTTTCCATTCTAAATATGTTCGGTTTGTTTATCTTTCTTTATTTGTGGCTGTAAAGTGCAATAAGAATATATAAGTGAATAAAAGTTAATAAATAATCAAAGCAAAATAATCATGATAAGAATTTTTTCTGTTATCATACAGCCCTAGCTAATTAGTAATTTTTTTAAGTCATATTCATGACCTAATTGTGTGTCTCAGATGAAACATAAGGCCTCCGACAGAAAGTCACTGGCCTAGAAAATTAATGATGCTGGAGATATTTCACCTTAATTGTTTTAACAGTTCCATGCAAACTATCAGCATTCCTTGACAGATTAAGCAAAACAATAAACGTCTCACAAAGGCTTAATGTTCAATGATCATATCATAATTGGATTATGTCATAAAAAAAACCATTACATTCCACAATACATTATGTACTGTGCTAACAATGCAACAATTATTATTTTTAATGTTTTTGTTGACTGATGTGACCATGGTCTTGTAGAACGTTTAATTGCTTAATAGTAAACTAGTTCTGACTTAAAGTATCTTGTAAATCAATGTGTCCAGGAATAAGAAGAATATATAAATAAAGGTGACTTGAGTTGACCTTACTATATGATTACACTTCACAACAAAGCCCTAACTATATTCAATTAAATGCCTGGTCAAATAAACAACTT
The DNA here is from genome assembly GCA_032359435.1 of Enteromius unitaeniatus. NCBI lineage: Eukaryota > Metazoa > Chordata > Actinopteri > Cypriniformes > Cyprinidae > Enteromius > Enteromius unitaeniatus. The sequence goes on along the minus strand of JAUMHI010000039.1, from coordinate 394,113 downwards.
CATAACAAAATGTGAACAAATTCATTCAAAAACAAAAAGTTAATTTATACACACAGAACTATCTCAAGGTAAAGGGAGCCCCATTACATGTACCTTACATTTGCATTAATGACACACATTTTTCTTATTTGATACTGTAAAGCTCCTTTGACACAATCTGTATCACGGAAAGTGCTATATAAATTAAAGTGATTTGATTTGACCTTACTATATGATTACACTACACAACAAAACCCAAACTATATTCAATTCAATGTATATTAATTTTAGGATAAAAAAGGTAACTAGACAGGTACATTGCGCATAGGGCTTTTTTTTTTACTTCTAAATTCTATTATGCAATTATGCTTCTAATATTAATTGAAATATAATCATTTAAAGAGTGAAAATAAATTTTTAAAAAATTGCTACTGACAGGAACTGCAAGAAAAAAGTAATGGAACTATCTTTTATAAACACACAATGAAGGGAAATAGATTTTAATGTTTTAATGCAGACGTTGAGTTGTCATGTCAGCAGGATGCTGAACCTCTCAAAGAGAGCTAATACTCAGATAAACTGCCTTAGAAACAGCAAAAACATTGCAAGCTTTGTTTGTATTGCAATTTCAAGACATCAAAAATTTCACTTCTGACACACACAATGTTTCAAAACTTAAGTATGTTGCCTTAAAATATTCTTCACTTGGCAGTGTGTGCCTTTTCCACACAAGAGAATTCCTGAATGAACTGAGAGAGAAAAACACACACACACACACACACAAACAAACTAGCAATAACAAAAACAACAGCGCACAATACAATCATTTTGTTTATTCCATGTGTGTGCTATGTATTTTAAAGATTATTAGTGTATCTATGTGGAGTGCTATTTTTATAAATAATTTTTAGAATTTTTCATTAATCAGTCACTTATATGGTTCCAAGACAGGCAGCTTTAAGCAGGTTATGGACAAAATTAGGATTTAGATTTACGTTAGATGTATTTTGCTTATATGTGACCACAAGTCTATTATTACAAATTTCTGACACCAGATAGTGAGAGTCACAGGCATCAGTGCTGTGTAGCCTGACTGGCAGCAGTGGGCTCCGTCCTCGTGATGAGTGGGTGAGTCAGGCAGCTCATGCAGGGCAGAAGCTTCGAGCAAATGTCATCTCCTTTAACGTGCCACTGAATAACACACTGCTGCTCCCAGATGCCATCTATCATCACACACACATATCTTAAAGACAGCCTCACACTGCCAAATTTTACTCTATCCATTCAGCGTACTTACTTCCTTCATTTGTTTCCAATCATGAGTAATGCACCTGGGTCTCCAGGAGCTGTATGTTTTATGGAGCACAATTTATGGAGTAAGTTCTCGCTAGCTGAAGGTATTATTTAGTGTCAGTGTGAATCTAGGTAGGCTATAACTTTCTTGGCTTGACACTGTTCTTTTCAACAGTATGATACATGTACCACTCAACACAGCACACACACTGAGTTTCACTTCGACAATGTCGACCTCTGAGACATTCATTTTAGTTCCAACCATGCACACACATTTTTAAGAGTGGTTTTATGTGACAGCTTGGTAATTTTTCATCAGCTACCTGAATTCAGTGCTCATAGCACATGACAGAATGCATATAATTAAGTTAAAAATCATAAATCATTAACATTATACAACAGTTTCCTTTTGAGATTTCATGTGTGCTTGCATATAATAAGACTTGGTGTCTCAAGACATATTGTGCCATGTGCCAAGTCAAATATGCTGCATCTACGGTAATAACTAATTGCAAAGCTCCAAACTTCAATATGCAGATGTGCAAATTTGATTAATCAGAGAACACGATTTCAGTCTGTTCATCACAAAACTAATGCATACCTTTACAATGCATGGAATATAGCATACCTTTTTTAAACAAAATGTAAAATACAGTACATTTCAGTGCACAGCTGACATGAAAGCATCAAGTAAACAAAGGATATCGCCAAAGGACCTCAAGCCAGGAATTAAACTCTGTATGCCAATGCACCAACCATGGCACCAAACTTTTAAATACAATTGAAATCAGTCTGTTTGAGACTTCATTGTCTAAACATGCTCTGATGCTCTCATCTGTTGACATTTCTGAACGCCTTCCTACAGTTGCCTAATAAAAGCGGGCTTTCCACACAAAAAAGTGCATGTGTCATTAGTATGAGAAAAAAAAAAGATTTTAACTGTGTCGGGCTGGGATCGTCCTTGGACATAAATATGCTAATGCCTGTCGTGCTTGGATCAGGTTCGGTTACTGCTCTGTCGGACGCAGGCCAGGCATGGACAGAAAAATGCGCCCCGATCCGCACTATCTAGGAATGTAGGGCTAAAATAAATTTGCTCATCATATGAACAGTAGTGATCTTCTATTACTTTGTAACACTTGGCATATTTAAGAGGTTTCGGTTGTTTTTGTCGAATTTGCAATTACAATACCCATAAAACTAGCTATTGCTAAACAAACTACCGACATAAGGAATCTGCTGAAACATGAAAATGATGGACTGGATCGCATTAGTGTTGAAGTACTCTGGAAACACAAACATTATGAAATGAAATCATGCTTTGGTGGAAAAAAGGATGCAATATTATTACTGTACATCTGTCAGGTATTTTAACAATTTTATAATATTGTAAAATACTGAAAAAAAAAACTAGCTACGACTTTTCCCTCAATAAATTCTTAATTTTCTGCCTATAAATAGTTAATAAAGGTAGTTGTTAAATGTAGGCATTGGGTAAGTTAGGAATGTAGAATAAGTAAGAGATAATGTAGAGGCAGCCAGTAGTTATCGCAGAAATAAGCCCCGACAGTGTGATCAGTGTGATTATTTTGTGATAACTACCGGCTGCCTCTACATTATCCCGCTTATTATACGGCTACTTGCCACTTAAGGAAAAAAAACTGGACATGAATATGAATTTGAAACATTTTATTGGCATATTTGTTTTAAATTAACATTTTCATCCTTCTGTGAAACTATATAGTACCACGTGACTAACATTCAAACGTTAGTAAGACAATTTATAACATATACATGTGAATATATAATAACGGATGTATTTTATTTATTTCATAAGTTGTTACATTTTTAATTGTGGTTGTCCAGTGTTTGTCACAAGATGGCACCAAACGGTAATCTTTGTTCGAGCGGAGGGATTTTAAACATACAAGTAGTACTGGCTATACGTTATTACTTTGGAGTGGTTATTATTTGCAAAGAACCTGTAAATGTCTCAACTGACCAATCAGAATCAAGCATTCCAGAGAGCCGTATAATAAGGCATTGATATATGCTTAATTAGCACTAATAAATGGCTAATATTCAAGTAATATGCATACTAATAAGCAACTGATGTAACTGTAAAATAAAGTGTTAACAAAAAATCGTCTTTTGTGTTTTTCTGAAAATGACTCTTTTGGGTTTGGAACAACACAAGGGTACTTAAGATGTGACAGAACTTCTGGGAGAACTAACCCTCTAAATAACTCTAGCAAACATTTAATAAGCCACTAATTAACCATTCATGATAATGTACATGATGTCAATAAATAAATAAATACAATAAAAAACAGAGGGATTTCTGTCAAATGAAAGTGCTTTACATATCATCAACCTGGCACTTGCTGCTGGTCAGACCCAATGATTACAAAGTGTTTTAAAACTTATCCATTCCGAAAATGTACCAATACTTCTTTACAGAAGTTCTCTGTCCTAAGAAAACTGTTTGGACCATTAAAGAAATTTGATGATTTTGCTGTTTTTATCTTAATCATTTACAGTTTTCATAAGCAAATGGACTGCCACCGGTGTCATGTTAATTTATATCCATTAAAAACAGCAAAGAGCATTTGAAACCCCAAAGCAGCATCATTGTGACGGTGTCACTATGATGAGTTTCACTCTTATTCTCTATTATTCACAACTAAGTGCTTTCTGACTGTAAAGACCCCTGGGGAGGAGGGAAATGACTAAGATATCACCAAGCAGCTATGATAAAGATGAAAAAGATGGTGTTCCCTCTAGTGTTCTCTCTATTTTTGTAAGAGATTGTAAACTTATTTAAAGTTGCAGATCGTAGATAGAGGACAAAGAGGGGTTAGAGCTGTCATGACCTCATTAAATGTTTTATTATCTGCACAAAGCTCAAAGAACTGCCTCTTTTTCTCCATTCAACTGAGGGGTCCCACAGTTCTTACACAGGACAAAGTGCAAAGATGAACTTAAAGGTTGCAAAGGCCAATTTTAGGTCACTAAAAAAAGTTCTGTTTAGAACCACTTAACTTTCTTTAGTGATTAAAAAAAAATCTAAATAGAGCTTTGAGATACAGTTTGAATACAGATACTTTCCATAATTTCTAAAACAGTTCCTAATCAATCTGTATGAAAATAATCATGTTGTCGGAAAATATAAAACTAGATAGAGATAATCCATAAATTACACTAATTGATTTATTTATCTTTTTTTGTGAAGATCACTGTGAAGTTATTGCAGCTGGAATCCACAGAACCATGCCCAGATTGGCTTATTGAGAGCACCTGGAGAATTCCTGGTGAGCCAGTCTGTTTTTTTGTGGCTGCGAGGGCCAGTGTTGTCATGCCACTGGGTTGAAATATGGATGCTGTCCCTAGGTTGCCTGCACTCAGGAGTATTTTACCACAGCCCCACTCTTTTTATTTATTATATTCTCACATCCCCACAAACCTGCAGGCTAAAGATGACATAATTGTCAATATAGTCAATAGTGAACTTTAGTGGACCAGTCTAACTCCACACAGTTTAGGATAAAAACAAATCAGATTGTTTTAGTACAACCTGGCAATTTAACTGGGAGTTCGAAAGATAGCAACAGAAATACTTACAATGAAAAAATTGCATAATAACAACTCCAATAATTACAAGACTTCCGATACTTTTTCCAGATATTCTTAATGATTACTGAATAATTTTATAAAAAAAATTTAAACTGCTTTCATAAAGAGCTATGACTTTTAAAGATTTTACATGGCTTTTCCAAGTTTCTCTGCTATTTCTAGAGAATAAACAATATAAAAAGAAAATAGAAAACAAACAAGAGCGATGAAAAGACAAGCAGACAACCAAATACTGGAGATAAAGGGAAGGAAATATAAATAAAAACACCTACTTCTCAATTAGGTCCAAGGTCACTCCTGGCACCAACTTTGCACTCTTCTGCATACAGAACCTTAGGGAAAAAAACACAAACATTCCTTTCAATTTCTGCCTTAGTTTTACCCAAATTCATTTATACATACTGATTTGTGAGTACTCAAACCAGGCTTAACCTCCTAGCACTGAGTTCTCTCTACATATACCTAATCTCCAAACTTTCATTTATCCTCAAACACACACAAAATGGTTTCTCAAACTATTGCAAAACTCAAAACAAAAGCACCACCATTTTACACAGCATGTTCTTATTCAGAAAACACAGAAACAATATAATTACCTCAAGCATCAAATAATTTACTTAAACAGCACACATTTATTCATGTGCTTTGGAAAATGAATCCTGGTAGTGGGAGACAAAGAGGAATAGGAGGGGAAAAAGACCAATGATGATGGAAAATGATGACTATTCATAAAACACAGGAAGAGAATACTCAATATACATGCAGAGCTTGATTATTCAGCTTTTTTACCTAGCTGTAACGTGGTCCTTCTATATATAATCTATATTTGTATTCTTCTTTATGAACAGATCATGCAAAATGCAAACGAAACTTAATGATACTTTCTGGGCAAATTCTGGTAAATTTTTCACATGTTCAGACCAAGACTGATGTTATTTATTTGTGACAACCATCATGCAGTTAGTCACTATTAAGCTAAACCGTGTGACTGCTGAAATCCTTCCTGGAAAAACAGGAAGAAAAACATTCATATGATATCAAAACGTGACTTACTCGAATAGACAAGATGCAAAAATATGGTCACATAAATTCTAAAATTGTTCAGTGAAACTGTCAGTTTTTGTTTTTTAAGCTCACTGCTATTTTTAAACTAGATATTACAAAGACTAAAATGTAGGCGAGGATCTCAATAAGTTGTACTGTTCATAAATATTTTTACATTACACCCTGTCTACATTGGATGTGAGGGGCAATGTAGATGCCTCACATCATATAAAAAACAAAATGAGTCCAGTATAGTCAAAGACACTAAGTAAGCTTGATAAGGACATTATACAGATATTTCCATATATCTGATATACTTCCTGTGCTTGAGCCACTCTTAAAAACAGGACAAACAGATTAGGAAAAGATGTGATCTTTTGGAACCATTCACTTTGACACATCCTGTTTAGGAAAGTGTGAATGTATATTACACATTTTATTCCACAGGTACATATGTGTTTCATAATTGTATACATAGCCTATATCATAATGTAGAATTCATAAAGATAACAAATGTGCCAACTGTATTGGATGCGAGAACAAAACGGTTTTTGACTGTTATTTGCCCTGTTTTATAAGATGTAATATTAGTCTTAGATGTCCCCAGAATGTGTCTGTGAAATGTCAGTTCAAAGCAACCAACTGATCATTTATCATATCAATTTGAAAATGCATATTTGTGTGGAAGCAGAAACAGCATGTTTTCGTGCATGTGCCTTAAGAGTGACATGTGTAATAATCTAAAAACCACACAAAACGCTGGGGGAAGAGTGGGTGGGCTGTATGGGTTGATACTGGAACAATCTTGCCTCCTTGTCATTTCTGACTTATAACAAAAAATAATATCTAAAATCTGCTATGTGAAGCTGTCAACTCAAAAAAAGAAAGTAGAGCAAGCTGTGTCATTACTCTGAGAACTACTAGAGGGAAACATAATAGGCAGAATCTTTCATTGTTTTTAACCATGTCAAAGGATTATTTCACTACACTATGTGAACCTGAGAGGAGTATATATATATATATATATATATATATATAAATAAATTACTTCCATAACCAAGGTTTCCTGAGACACAGGAACTAGTACTGTGTCTGCTAAGACGCTATGAGAAAAACTCAATTTTCCCCTTAACTGAAGCCTTTTTTTAATCACGCAGTGAAACTGCACAGCCATTGGTATTTAGGTAAACCAATCGGTTGGACGCCGTGCTGCGCCAACCAATGACCGCCGCTCCTGCCGAAGCTTGCCTGAGTGGGCAGGGTAGTTTATATATAGCGGTCATTCTGCCGCAGAACTTCAGGTTACTTCCACTGAAGCGCTTCCACTGGGCACTTACAGCGAAGAACATAGAGCATAGAACACAGTTCGTGTTCACGTGTCTCAGGGAACCTGGGTTACGGAAAAGTAACCTATTCATTCCCTGACAACACTTTCATTCATACTGCATCTGCTAAGACGCTATAGGAACTCAGTTCATGATGTATCAATGTATGACAGTGAGCCCAGGCAAAAGCTGGGGCGTACAGTCACATAAGCATGCAGAGAAATAATGGCACGCATATTGTATTCATATTGTCCTTATACTTAAAGTGTAAGGACGGCCAAACACAGCAAGATAGTATTCGTAAGTCTCAGTTCGCGGTTTGAGCACTTGACGGCCAAACACGGCGAGCTAATAATCTTACATATGTATAAAGGCTTGTGAGCCTGAGATCGCGGTCTTGAGCATTTGACGTCCAAACATGGCAAGCTAATAAATACACACTTTAAAGGCTTGAGCCTGAGCTTGTGTTTTGGGCATACAGTGGCCAAACACAGCAAACTAAAACTTTTAAACCTTTAGGCAGAGAGGACATCCAGATTGTAAAACCTGGCAAATGTGGACGGCAAGGACCAGCCGGACTTGTCATAAATCTCTGACACGGAGATTCCGCTAGACCACGTTCATGATGAGGCGATGCCCCTGAGCCCAGAGAAGAGTAAGCTAGCAAAATAGACAACCCACTTTCACAACCCACTTAGAAAGCCTTTGCTTCGAGACCGGTAGCCCTTTGGAGCGGATGCCGAAGCAGATAAATAGCTGGTCTGACCGTCTAAAGGCGGCCGACTGCTCAATGTAGACTCTTAATGCCCTGACGGGTCAGAGAGGGTTAAAGTCATGGCCCTCCTTCATAGGTAGCGCCGAAAGAGATGCCACCTACGCTCTGAATAGAGTAGAGAGCACCTTCGATATACAATCGAGCATTGGTTTCAGGATGACCTTTAAGTCATTGGGCCCAAGCAGGCATGGCTCACAAACAGTGCTTGCAAATCGCCTATACGCTTAACTGATTCCAATGCCAGCAGCAGAACAGATTTCAGGGTCAGCACTTTCACCATAGCCGTTTGCAGGGGTTCAAAGGGCATGCCTCTGAGGGCTTCTAGCACAGTGGGCAGGTAGGGATGGTACGATTCAATTCAATTCAATTCAAATTTATTTGTATAGCGCTTTTCATGATACATATCATTGCAAAGCAGCTTTACACCA
>JAUMHI010000039.1:365530-385536 GCA_032359435.1 Enteromius unitaeniatus | reverse complement strand
CATGTATTGACAAAATGTTCAGATGGTGCGATATGTACGACCGCTACAACTCTGTAAAGGTGAAATTGTTCCAGCTGGAACAGGGCGTACCCACAGGTTCAGACCGCCTCTTATCTCCACCCACCTACTACAGCCATTAAAAAGTCTGCAGAGATCTGAACGCTCACTACATCTATTACCCATCATGTCTCAAGAAATCTTTTTGCATGTCCCTTACGCTGCATCTGCACCCAATTTTGCCGATGATAATGCCGTCGAGCATATGTCGACGGACGATACATCTGACCTGAGCAAAGAAGGCTTGGATAAATTCTGGGCTGAACTTGGGTATCGCAACCTGACCTTTCTACACGCCATGTGCATCCCCTCGGGACACTCAGGCTTCGATAACACAGATGGGTGTTTCAACGGGTCCGGATTCAGAATTATAAAAACCACGATCGTACTGCTGTTGCAGCACATCATCGACAGAAAGCTGAAGGACGAGTGCGAGGGGTGCGATACGGATCATCCCAGCCAACTGCAACATTCTTGTCTGTTTGAGCCAGCTCCCTATTATTTCGACTCCTGCTTTGAAGAGCTGTCCCGCAAACTGTTCAAGCCCAATCTCCAGACCATCATCGACTTCACACTGCGTCGCTGTGGTTTAATGACCAACAACGTTCTGAGAATTCAAGGAGCTGCCGCCGATATCCTGCAGGGATTAAGAGACGAGCCATTCATCAAAGCCAAACGTCAAGAAATCAGAGAGAAGCTGCTGGACAAAACCTGCTAGAAAGCCATTTACGATGCTGTAGATCTCTGGCAGAGCAGTCCCACTCCCCCAGGCTTGTGACATGGGTTGCGTGTGTAGATAAATAAAAATGTGATTATACCACGTTATAAAGAACAAAAGATTACCATGCTGCGTACGATCATCGACTGCGAATGCAATCCCAAGAGGGATTACGAGGATCAAACAACACATATAAAATATCTCAAGAAACAAATGGCCATTGTAAGAGGACTGGCTGAATCATGGAGTGATTTGGTAGACCAAACAGCAAAACTTTTAGTAGAGCTGTCTGTAACAGGCAGAGAAATACGTGTTAGCAATGTGCTCTTTATGTGTACATATGTAACCAATGTTTGTGTGAAACTCATTGCTGAAAATAAGAGCCGCAATGCTTACAGACCGATTGAAATCCTTGTAAACTACATACTAGAGCACGGCTTTATGTCTTGTGAAAAATGTCTCTACTACTTGGACAATCTGTAACAACGTCTGAATTTCGTCATTATCATGTAACCAATTTTTTAAAAATGTTTGTCTGTTATTTTAAATAAAATATTATGTTATAGCACACGTGGTATCATTCTTACGAGTACGTTTGAAACGTCAACATGGCAGAGATTATGAGAAAAGTTTATTACGATCCCTCCAAATACAAATACAAATATTTGCTCACGTGCATCGACATGTTCTGCAAGTACGCATCACGCGATCCCCCGACGCCCAAGGGGGATGAGGAGCAGTCACGTTTTTCCCCGACATCTGTGTGCTTGCTATAATCCAAGCGGCCGGGTTCAGGCTTTGGTAGCGACTGCGTCAAGATCACGCTTTCTCGCTCGCCTTGTTTGACGATCGTTAAAAACCTAGTTAGGACTCCAGAGTAGAGTTTGGCTTTTTCGTTTTGATCCAAATCGGATCTGAATAAAATCTCTCTTATGGTCTTATCCAGATCACTCTCTACGGTTTATTGGATGTTCTCACGAGGTGGGGGGGATTTCAAAGAGTCCAGCTGGTTCTGGGGGATGAGATACAGCTTCTCGGCGGGCTCCATCCTCAACTCTGTGTAGCGGATATCAGATTGGAAATAAATGGCACAGCGACGCTCAGGAGCGGCAACAAGAATCCGTCGCTCTGGTTGACCGCTCGTTTCTTGGCCGCTAGGCCGATTTTTTTTATCGGCGAGAAATGTAATATCCGACTTTCTCCTTCTCAGTCTCTGATACTGACTTCTCGTGATGGGTATCGTGCCGTAAAGAATGTTTAGCGCCACTTCGCAGAGTGCCAAAATGAGCTCCTCGGACGACGACTGTAAAATAAGTCGGCGTTGATCAGGCGTAGCTTTATGTAGAAGCTTCAACACCGGTAGGTGTTTGCAAAGCTTGGCTGACATGATCACAATCTTTTCTTTGGGAGGTAAACCACCTGACGGTCGGAAAGCAGTCCCGTTCTGAGTCTGTACTTTAGAGTTTTTTTCGCTATCATGAGATATCTGTAAGGTTGGCTGGTGGCGTCTTGATAACTTTCCATAAAATATTTCACATTCGCCAGATACATTTGTCTTCCGAGGACCATCACCTGATTAGCATCTTGTGGGTTTTTGAATAAAATTAAATAGTTTGTGTTAAGGCTGATGGTTCTGGTCAATTTGCCTTGAGCGAATAAATTCTGCATGATGTAAATCGTGCTGAGATTACGATGATGCACAAACTGCGTAAAGACTTTTTGCACTTGCGTGTTTCCTCATGCAAAGCTTCGCTCATCATGTCGTCCAAAATCAAAAGATTAGTCTTGTCGACAGGCAGCAAATGATCATCATTCAGAGACATTGGTAATCCTTTAACAAATTTAATGTCATACAATTTAAGCAGTTCATCATACAGAAGTTGTCAACAATTGTAAATATATACAATATTTTCGATTTTCTTAGAAATCATATTTAAACCATTCTCCATCAACTTTTTTTACAAAATAGGTCTTGCCGCTATTCGAAGGGCCGCTGATGACACATGAGAACAGATGTTGCAGTCTAAAATCAAAATCAGAAGCATTGCGAACCCCCCTATGTGCCATCTCGTCAGTAGCCGTAAGGCAGAGTGTTGAAATCGGGCAAGAGCCTGCGCTTGTTGTACACCACCTTAAACGTTTTCTCAATTGTCTTGTTGTGAAGCGCGAGATGTTTTTTTTATCCCTAGTGATGTCGTGTACGCATTGACTAGGCCCCTACAAAAACGTTGATGTCGCGTGTCTTACGTCTTCATGGAGTCGATGTTGCACCAGAGCGACATCATCCGAGACAAATCTGAAAAATTTCAGGTCGTCTGGAACATGAGCTTGCTGCCGCATCTATATGGCAGTACCGGGTGTAGTAATCCTTGCGGAATAAGACCTCAAACTCAATCATTGAGGGTGTGCTTCTCGCAGCCGTGGTGCACGCAGCAGTTGAATTCCATGCCGTACCCTACGCCCCCTACCTCATAGTACACATCTAAATAGTAGCTTCCAATTTGGACTTCGCCGTGTGCTGAATATCCAAGTTTAGGGTCTTTTTTACATACTCGAGCCGTTCGATAGATGCGCTCGAGTAGGTCTTGCTGCTTCTGACGTACTTGTTGTTAGGCGTCAGAGCCAGAGTGTCTCTGGTGAGGTGGCTGGCTTTAAAGACACCCATGCAGCAGCTCGCGAGAGTGGTGAAGTTAAACGGGTCGATTCCGGTGCAGTCTATGAATTTGCGCCTGTATTTCTCACAGGCTTCGCTCAGCAGGATCACGTAATTCAGCCATACCCATACAGAGCACCTTCAAAGCAAAACTCTTTCCCGACGGCGGTGGCATACCATGCGTCAAACTTTGCCTGATCTTTATTGGACATGTTGTCGTACCCGTAAAAACCTTTGTCGGGGTACGGTCCAACGTAATTGGCATTCTCCATCCTGTTGAAATGATGGAGAAAGTAGCCTTTTCCCAGTGTGGACAACCCCAGAGCGGCAGGCATCTTAGACAGAGCCATTGGGATAAAGCTGTAGCTGTCTATGCAAGGCTGGTTGAAAGCCTCGTCATGCATAAAGATCAATTTACATCCCTGCATGTCAAGAGAAATGCCTGCTTTGCAGAAATACTCCAGAATCAGGAAAGGAGTCGAATCAGGAGGCGTAATGGGCGATGAAACAATAGCCGGCGTAGCGAGGCTTCCTAAAGTGCGTGATTAACTTCACGCAATTGGTGCCTCGCGCCACAAAGCGCTTACCGCTGTAAGTGTAGGTGCAGACAAAATTAGCGACGTGCCGACCGTTCTCGTAGCATGTCTCTAGGATCCCGCGGTGGCTGTATGTAGCATAAATGCTTACCCCCCTCATGCAGCTCTTCGTGAGTCGCCGAAATAGGATGGCCTGCATGTGTGTTTGGCACCTGGTTTGTTAAGATCGTACCGACTACTGCATTGCTTACAATATTTTATAGTGTTGCAAGACGATTCTCTTTGCCGGGTTGAAACTCCTTGTGCCTGTCGTAGCAGTAGCGTGAATTGCAAAAGTGCAGACAATCATCGCAGGGGAATAGTCCTTTTCGGGTGATTGAAGCAATAGTGGTCGAAACATACATTGCAGACGTACTTGCAGCGGTGCGCTCGTCGATTTGTGTAGCTTTTATAGCAGGACTGACAGACATAGGGGGCCCCGATAAATGCAAGGAGATTCAGAATCATAAAGCAATGTTCATCGTGTAGATAAAGGTAAACGGTTTTTGGGTGGGGCTCATCATAATTTTTGTAAGTTTCTAAAGCACCGCCTGAGGTCCTATACAAGACTACAATTTTGATGTCTAGCAGATTCTCAAACTTTGCTAAATCATGAAGCCCAATCTTGTCTTGAATCGAAAACCCTGCGCTGCGAAAACCCTACTTTATGATTGCCGCCCGGCCTTCTAATTCGCTTTTGGGTAGATGCGGCTCGAGAAAGTGCGCAAGACAGATGGCGCAGCATAAATTATTAGCAATATTGAGGGAGGCAAACAGGGACATCTTCTTTTTTTTGATCACCTGATGTAATGGTAGATCTGTGACTTTACGCCTTCACGTCACCGAGTCTGCTCATGACGACGTCGGCTTCCATCTTGACCCTATCATCAGCCATCAATTGTTCGTTGCTTTGCTAAATTTTTTCAATTTGGTCTGTCAGAAGGTTTGTCATAATCATTGCCCGGTGTTAGAACGACGTTAACAGGGGAGCGCAAACTCTCGCCGTTCATTGTTAAATTAATGAAACTAGAGTCGCCTCCGATGTGTCTGGCGAACGAAACAATTTCACACATTTTTTTGTGTGAAAAAATCTCTCTACATACTCGTCCGAGGCGAGCTGTATGAGATCTATGAGCTCCTGTTGCGCAAGATCGCCGTCGTCAAACATGGCATTTACGGTTGGGTCGATAACATGAGCATCCTCAGGATAGCGGTCTAATATTCGCTGTAACATAGCGCTCTGTCCCCCGTGCGTTTCTACATGAGAGTCCGAGTAGCTGGTTTGTGAGGATGATTAAATAAAAATCAGAAAAATAAAAATTTAAATAATGTATAAAATAAAAAGATAGTCTATTAAACTGATTTAGCAAAAAGTCATTGTGCTGCTTTAGCGTTCAGATAGAGCTGAAATCCAATGTCACTCTGTGAAATGATGTGGCAGTCGCGAATCTGGATATCAATCCACCCAGCAGAGTTGCCACCCGTAGTCTGAATAAAACAAACAGATAATTAAAACGTGCTCCGTTTTTTAAAAAGGATAGTATTTCTTGTGAGTTGCATTATATAGAAATTGATTGAAATTTTCACCTGCTGATGTCTTGTAGTGTCCTCCGGGGCCTGAGAAATAGACTCTAAAGCAAATCTACAAAGAGAGAAAGAAAAATAAATAAGCAAGAAATAATAACAAGAAATAAAATTATAAAATAAATTTTTAAAGATTCGATTGCCACCTGTTAGGGTTCACTGTCTTGTTGCGTTTACAGGTGCCTGAGAATTAGACTCTAAAGCAAATCTGCAGAGAAAGAAAGCAATTGTTTAATTTAAAATAAAAATAAAATAAGTAAAAGTAAGAAATAATTATTTCATTTAAAATAGATAAAATAAATAAAATAACGAATAAAACATTATTAACTAATTTAAAATGAAAAATAAAATAGCAATAGTATTGATATATGAGATATGAATGCCCCAGAATAGCACTGTGTTAGGGATATTTTAATAAAATACAATTTTATAAAAAAAATTATAAAATACAATTTCGTCAGTTCAGTGTAAACGTGGCAGTTTAATATTATTTTAAAATAGCGTCTTGCCTGAAATGGTCAGCAGTACAATAAATCATGTAACATAATCAGATTAAAATCATTTAAAAACACTGAGCGAATACGTGAAAAATATAAACAATTGTTCATTATTGTCTCAACGAATGATTCAAATGAGCAGAAATCACGGAACGCAACAACAGTACGCTCAGAGTGGCACAGCACAGAATTAAGTGTGAAACTATATGAAGAGAGATCCCTAACGCTCAAGAAAACAGAGCGCACCATTCAAATAAGCAGAAAACCTCTACAGGCAACGGTGTATTCGGACCGCAGAATAAGCAAAAACAGTCTAAACATTGTCTGTGTTTAGCTTTCATAAAAGTAAGTGCTTCACATATAGTAGTTCAAAAAGCATGAATTATTTTGCGTATGAGATAACGCAGAATATTTAATATCAGAGTCAGGATTATCATGATAAACAGAACGTGCTCCTCATCAAAATTCATATCACAGAAAAGAAAATTAGCCTCGCAGGCATTAGATCAGAAAAAGCACGCTGTCTGATTTTCACAGAGCAGAAAAACGCCCAGAATAATAAAAATAACAGTGGATCGCAAAATAGTTTAGAAAAACTTTCGCTCTTACCTTTGCGATGTTATGGATGTCAGAATATTAATTGGTTCCGTCCGTCTCCAAAAGACTTCTTGATCAGATGAACAGGTGAAAGACCTCCAGCGAATTCGTCAGAGTTTCGTCCTATTATTCTGACGCTAAGTTTATTGTGTTGGTTTAAATAGTGTCCATCTCTGTAGGGGGGTTCCGCTCACAGACACACACACATAGACACAGAGATGCTGGTCGCGTTTGAAGACACGGGTTTTACGACAGGTACAACTAAAACAGACCTTTTTCACGAGATGCGGATGTGTGTTTTATTTGAAGGGCTGCCCCTGCTGTGACCAGGATGTCTGCTTCAAAATCTGTCTAGCATGACTCAGTTTCTTTGAACATCAAGGAGAGATCTAAAAGACTTTGTTCTTTTACAACATGCGTCTGTTAATTCTCTAGCTTCATAGGATTTATTGTCCCTCCATAAACCATGGACAGGTCTGAAACGCAGCAGGGGTTATAATTCTTATTGTACAGCATAGGGGGGCCACAGTCCAAGCAGCCACACCATGCAGACATACAGTTCACAAGTAAAACACATGACACGCACCATAAACATAATAAACATTGTAAAAGTTTACAACTTGGTCATGTTTTCTTTTTTACAACAGCTGCAATAAATACCACTCCTGGTACCAATACCAGTTTTAATGACAGGATGTGGGGGTGGGGTGTACAGTCCAGATGCGCAACCAGGTGTCCGGTATATTGTACACCATAAATTCCAAAGGGTCATAAAACAATAAATCATTCAATCAGGGGCCATAAATACCTTAGATGACACTATGTATATCTAATTACTACTCACGCAAATACATAACTGTCTTCATTTTTTACGTATCTGTCTGTGGATTATCCCTATTAACATTACTCACATAAAAATATATTTCTGGCGTGCCAGTATGGAAGTGAATTTAAACTAATAATTGCCTTCAGAGTATAGGGGTGCATGAGTGTAAGGCCATGTGCCACAAATGTAGTGTTTTTATGTTAAATAAATGAGTTAATATGTTTATGTATTATTGTAATTTTATCCTGTGGTATTGACACAGTGTTGAGTATCATGTAATTTTAATGTTATCAATGCTAACTACTAGATTTTTGGTATTGGGACATCCCTAGCCAGAGGAAAGGATAACTTGTCTAATTTCATACTGTCCAGCTCTCATATGAACAGGTAAGGACAAATGTCAGATATAATAAAATAATATTTAGAACTTTAAAGTCATTGTCAGTCACAATGTAGATATTATACCAGTAAGACCAAATAAGCAGTTACATTTAAACAACAGACAGCAAACCCATACAAATAAAAATTTAAGTGGGAAAGACATATTTTAAAAACAGCAATACCGCTTATTGTGTTGTCTTTTTTGTGTACAGTGTAGGCAAGAATGCCAAGTAAATGTCTTTAAAACTCAACTTAAGGTTGAGCCTCTGTTGAAAACTGCACACAAAGATAAAGTCATCATTCATGAAGACAGCTTTGGGTGCTTTTGTTTCTGAAAGAACAACTAACAGGAAGGAAGAGCGTGCAAAACAGGGGAATGTATGAGCGAGCAATATCAAATATTGAAGAGATGCGCATTAGTTGAGTGAGAGGAGAGCATACAGTACAGCACTGGCATTCCTACAGCTGCAGTGCTTACTGCGCATTTTACACGTCCACCATTTAAGCTTTTTATTTATTTTTTTTTTTTTTTGGGGGGTTGTAATCTTAAGAAGCTAAAAATTTGCTAAGTTGTAGTCAGCTGACTATCACTCTCATGCTCGCAGGTTAGCTAACCTTAACATAAATACTGCTTTATCAGTTAATGTGTACTGCTTATACAAATATTTAGAATTAATCACAATTAATTCTAAATATTTGAACCTTTACATAATTATAATAATGTTTAGGGAAAATCATTCAATGCATAACTAAAATAAACTTTGTTATGAAAGATATATTATGCTTTCTTTTTTTAAAAGATGCACAGTTTTTGTTGCATCCGAGTGGCCGCTTCATCTTACTGGGATGAGATCTAAGAACTCGCGGAAACCACTTAATATCTAGAATATGACATTTATTAAAAGACTGAACAGGAACAACTTTTTATCTTTACATCAGCTCACACACTCAGTCCACAGTCCTTTGGGGGGGGCGAGGTAGCTCCCTTATTTAACCCTTTTTTATACACTACAAAAGCATTCATGTGTGATTATTAGCAGAAATTATATGTGTAATATTCACAGGGACAATGTGCTAGGACAAAAATTACTTCATGTCTACCATTGGATTTGTTATTAGTAGTGCTCCACCCTATAGAAATAAGATTTGTCCCTTTAGTACTTTTAAAACAAAGTCTCAACTTTCAGTTTTATGGCGAAACAAATTGTGCCTCACAATAATGTGTAGTTCAAGCTCTTTACTGATCAGATCACTGTATTTATGCAAGTCAGTTCATTAAAGTATACTGCTGTTTTTGTGAGAATTCGCTTAGTCCTAATATGTGAAAATTATGTTCTGCAAAAACTATTTCTGCAAAACATCTGTGGTCTCCAAATGTTCATTCTTCACATGTAGCCTATTAATAAAAATGTTCTAAAGGTTGACGTGGACTCCAGCTTGTTAACATAAGTTATACTGTTTTGTTTTCTGAGGTAGGCTAATAGGTTAACATTAAATGACTATTCACAAGCTGTTCAATTCATGGTAGCCAATAATAAAGTAAATGATTGGGTATAATATTTAACGTCTTGTATTCATTATTTGCAGCATGCCAGACACAGCAATCGCAATAAAGTTCTGCTTTGTTGCTTTTGATATAAAACAGCTCAGCTTTCAAACTAATGTATTTTTCCTCTTTGTTTCAAGTGTATAGCAAGATATATAAGTGAAGGAACATCAGAAGGCATGGGAAAACAGGCTAAAGACTAAATTTATAATGAAGCCTTATTGTAATCATTATATACATATTGTTTGTATTACACAATAAAACTGTCAGATTTTGAAAGCTGAGACTTAGGAATAAATCCGGGTGCTTCCAATCTAGCCCAACTTTATTCTTGTAATATTTCGACTATAATCTCGTAGTATTTCCACTTTAATCTAGTAATATTTGACTTTATTCTCATAATATTATGACTTTATTCTTGAAATATTACGACTTTAATCTCATAGTTTTTGATTTGTTTTTTTTTTAAGGTGGCACTTAAACGCCGTCTTAGCTTTCTGTACATCCTACGTTGAGTCACAAGTCAGCCAAGAAGCCGGTTGGCACTCTCGGGGATGCGCATGCGGTTTAAGACGTATAGGTCAGTTTTCCGATGTAGTACTTGTAGATATATCTTATTTACGGTGCTTCAAAATCATGGTTACCATCCACCAGCATTACCAAGCTTGAAGAGCTTAGATACATTTTTTTAATACCCCCAAGCCGTCCTCCCAACCCAGTACAGCTTGGGGCTTACTAAAATACTTTTGGGTGAACTATTCCTTTAATGACAGTTTTATCACAAAATGCAACTGATAACACCATTAAATTATTCCTTTAGTTACTAACCAAACTTCAGGACAACATCATATGTCTTAATAATTTGATGCTTTATATTTTTCTACTAATCTGATGCATCGGTGGTAAGACCATGGTGCAAACATGCTTATCAAAGCATCTTTTTATTTATTTTTTTACGGAACTCATTTCCCCTCTAGTTAGAATGTGTTTGTGCTACATGCGGTAACAGCAGGAAGGACAGCTCTTACCCTGGGCTGCCAGTTTTCATACTGTTTCTGTAGATTGCCACCTATCGTCTCAAGGGCTTTCTGTGGACTCATGGACAGAGGGTCTAAACGAAAGAGAAAGGTAGAGAAAACAAAAATCATTACACAATTATTGTATTTTTATATATTAATATTACAGAGTAATACAAAATGCACTAATAAAAAAAGTATTTTACAGAGAATGTCAGATGATAAATATTACCTAAACCTTTCAGAATCATTCAGAAGTACAATAGGCAACCTAGAATACAACCTGGCAGAAAAATGCACACAGAATCAAATCTGTATGGATTTGTATAGACATATTCCTGCACTGCTCACACATCATAACTACTAAAATACAACATAGTGATGTTGATCATGTTTTCTCTAAGGCAAGGGTTCATTTAATTGGTTTATAGCTGAAATCATAAATGAAAGTCAAAGTTTATTAAATCAAATTGACTGAAACAGAAATCAATGCCGACTGCCATGTAAACATTTATTTATCACCATCCTTCCAACACCATGCTTGCTTCAGAGTATTTTAGTATTTTTTTCCTTATTACATAATACAATGTACATAAAACAGTCTTTATTCCACTTTACCATAGCAATCAACTGCAATATTTATTGAATAAAGAATGTCTGATACATTTCAATTTCAGATCATCTCTGAACATGTAAATGAAGTAACTAAATTTGACTAATTTGATAAGGAATGGATAGAGAAACTCACCTATCCAGCACTCTAGCCTGGCGCAGGGTGAAGTCTTGACTACATCGGGAGGGTCCACGCCAACATTGAGACATAAAACTAGAGCCACACTCACTGTTTTCATCTAGAGGAACAGACAGGGAAAAAAGAAGAACTTTAAATGACTCTATAATATGCTGAAAGTAAAAGCAATTATTCATAACCACCTTTATAAATGCAGAAAAAGAACCACAAAAGAGCCATAGATGAACATGGATATTGATAGGCCTCAGTACAAGCACTGTGTTCTTTTGCATGCAAGCAGCTCATGATCCAGGATATTCATCTTTCTCTCTTTTTTTTTATACATTTTGTCTTGTATATTTCCTAATTGTTAGTATCTGATTGATGCATTTAAAATGTATAAACTTTTCTTTTTTCTATTCCTGGATGCCCAGGGACAACTGAGGTCAAGCCACAGTCTTACAAAATCCTATGGGGAAACACATAGGTAGATGTATTTATATTACATGAATTTATACTTCAGTGTGAAAGAGATTTAAACATGATTCTCAGCGAATATAGACAAAGCTACTTCATGGCTTTAAATGTGCAGTTCTGAAATGACTTGAGAGTGAGTAAACAACAGAAGTTGATTTAGTAACCAAGCATATTTTAAAACATTTGTAAAAATGTTACACTTGAGGATGGTGTCACTCATGGCTGACTAAATCCAACTGAGTTCCACACAGAGCTCCTCCCATGGTACAGCACAAATAAAATTAACATCTTCATCTCGGAGCACAGCTGACTCATGTGAAAGAGTCGTGCAAGAAAGAGAGAGAAAGAGAAGGATTGATGGTCCATGAAAGAAAAATAAAATGCAGAGGGTGCATAAACTCTCAATATGAAGGATGAACCCAACACTTCAACAGGGTAAAAAGTAAGAGAGATGAAATCATGACCATAAAAAAAAGGATGGAAGAGGCATATGACTGACAGCTGCTGTCAAGGTGCTGCTGATCAGCATTCTGTTGGTAAAAGCACAGAGCAAGACGAGTCAGCAACAGTTAGAATTAAAATACAGTTAGAAAAACTTCACAGCAACCAAAGAGTTGTGAAATATCAGGTTTTACTGTGTCACTATGTAATACATTTCCAAAACAAAGTACATGGCACTCTATCCAACCTGGACTTCATGTAAATAAAAAGGTCCTATAAAAATAACCCTAAAATGTTTACAGTAGTTTTCTGTTATTTTAAAGATGACCTTATATGCAAAAATCTCTTTTATATGGCGTTTGAACACAGTGGTTGAAAATAACCAGCTTATAATTGGAAAAAAAAAACAAAAAAAAAAAAAACGGTTGTATTGTAAATAATAGCGTTATTTATTGCTGACCCTTTTGAGACTTAGTGAAGAGGATGGCGCAGATTGTTTTAATTGTGAGTTTTTGTTTGTTGTTTCATTCTTTTAGGTAAGCTGTTATATGTAAATGCTACTGCTCTCCCCGGAAACACAGGGGTGAGCCCTGTGTTTCCGGGGACAAGGTTTATGTAAATTTCAGGGTGATGTGATGTCACAAACCCAGGAAGTAACTTCTTGTAGTCCCCATGAGCCATTTTCGCAAGCATTAAAATGCCAGAATTGTACTAGACTTTAAGTATCTCTGCTTCCATTTAACTTTCAGCATCATAACTTTGCAGATATTGTTCATGCTCAAACAGCAACATCAACCGCAATCCATCAACCCTTTAACCTCTTAGACAAATTTTGCTTTGTTATCATCACATTACTTTACTTTACTGCTTTACTAGAAACTGTGATCTGTAAAAGCATTGTACACAGAAACAGACTTGTGTCTATATATCTTTGAAATGGTCTCAACCAGCAAAATACAAGCACAATTGGAACACAGACAATCGAAGCAGGTGGTCTGATCTGATTTATTATGTTTATTTTACATAACGTGGATGGCCTGGTGCATCACCAGAATCTTAAAAAAAATAAATGCTTAAGAGAGGCCATTGAGGGGACTCCCTGACCAAAATACACAAGGATACTAGGGGTGTGCGACATATCATCTGCACTAAAATAGCAATTGTTGTTTTAACAGTGTGCGACGACATTGAGTACTTTGCAAAAACATTTAGAGAGCATTCCTTCACTACATTATTCAGCCTATTAAAATTCAATTAGAATGATCAAGAATTTCAAGATATAGGGATATAAATTGTATTTTATATCATTTCTTATAGTTAATCAACATCAAACAAAGAGTATAATGTGATATTGATTTTTACAACTGTTCATTAAAAAAGAATTTAATGAAAAACTTTTAGACACCAGGGATCTGTTCTCCGTACCTCGCTAACTAAGTTAGCTGGATTTGATTGTTGATGATTTCGCGTGATCTTGGATCGTTCGGTTCTTCGGCGCTCATCCGGGACTTGCTGTCATAGCAACAGGTCCGTAAGCGTAAACCTGCTCGGAAGAAGGTTTACTTCATGTAAACAGGATTTAGGCTGTGCTCCTGGCGGATTATGATTGGTTGAAATGGCGAGGTCACATCTGATTGGTTAAAGAACCCGACTGATGCGCACTGACTGTCGTCAGTTTTCGTTGGGAAAAGAAAAATATCTTGCAAGAAAGTTTTTATTTTTATTTTTTTTTATTGCTAAATTCAAATACATACAGATAGCATAAAAAACAGATTATCCACAAAACTGACATTTGAACAGACAATAACAAGAAAACAAAACACTTTTGAAAGAAAGAAAAGGGAAAAAAGGAAAAATGAAAAAAGGTAGCAAAAAAAGGTTTTTTTAGTTTTTTTTGTTTTTTAAAGGAAAGCCTACACAAAAAGTTAAAGTGCGGAGCAAATACCCACAGTTTTCATAGCTTTCTTATTAGCAGATTCAGAAATCAATCAATTCTTGCTATCTTGCAAGAAAGTGCCTACGACGATTTACACATGAATGACGACCACAACCACACACGCATACATTTTATATATATATGTGGATGACTGCATTTACACACATACAGTATATGTATACATGTGTTTGTGCATGGCTGTGGTCATCATTCGTGCGTTAATCGCTGTGTATGTCTTAATAATAATCACATTCTATTCCCTGTTTGCGTCTATATAATTGGAGGTAATTTTCTCAAATCTGTCACATGGGTCCACTGCTGGCTCTGACATGAAAGATGACAAAAAGAGCAATTACTATAAATAAGATTTGAGTAATATAATATAATGTAATATAATATAATATTAGGATAAAACATGTAACATGGGCAGCACTAACAAATTTAATATGTAAGATTTGAGTAATATAATATAATGTAATATAATATAATATTAGGATAAAACATGTAACATGGGCAGCACCAACACATTTAATTTGTTTTGCAGCATTAGCAGTGTTTCCCGGTGTCTTTATTGGTTTGAAATTCTCCTCAACCCTCTAGTAAAGCTCTTGCTCCGCTTGAGAAAAAAATTGAGCTTGCTCTTTTGCCATTTCGTCAACCAATCAAAGGGGTTGTGATCAGTGTTTCTATTATCGATACATATCGCCTTTTAAAACAACGCATGAACGCGCAATAATCCTACCCAACTCAATCCAGCCATACTAAACATTAACAACAGGTGCGCTCGAAGAACCGGAATAGCGAGCTCATAGTTAGGGCGACGATTTGATCTTGGATGCTGTTAGCAACATACGAAGAACGGACCCCATATTTCCTGTTTTTGAGCTATTTCAATAACAAAAATAATTCCAAATAACAGCCACTCTTTGAGAAACATGAGGGCATTTTGTTCCTGAATTAACCATTTAAATTATTCGATCAATAAGTATTCTGTGAAGCCATGTAATAAAATAGGATAACATAGACAAAAAAGGATAACTGATTTTTTAAAAAAAGGTAAAAATGGTCATAAAATGTAGAAATCTATTTAAAAGTTTTAAAAAAATAATAATTATTTATATCAGTGTGAATTGACCGCCACAAAGAATATGAAGAATATAAAAAGAATGTAGAAGTCAGCTGTCTATAGCAGTCTTTAAGGTACCAGCACAATAACACACTCAGCAAAATATTGCCTAGTTATAATCAAAATACCAGAAAACAACAAGATATATTATTGTATTATATAACATACTTGCTATATGTTGGTGAACAAAAATATATGATGATATAAAATAATGCTAAAACCACTGAAAATACCAATATTATCTCCCTTTTTAAAAAAAAATTCTCCGTTTGGTGCCACAAGTGTTGTAAAAATTACACTATATACCTTTTCAAGAAAAATGTAAACAAGGTAAAGTGCCTGGGCTTCTTCAACCCCATATGCAAATACGCAAACATGGAAATAACCTTCCTGTACGGATGAACATAATGAGCTCCTGTGGTTAGAGAAAGGTCAGTGAGTCATGGGTAACGCAGTAGGGATGCCACTGACCTGATCCACCACAGCGAAAACAGCGGAAACAGAAAGAGGCACGTGTGTTTCACTTTTTTGTGTGACACTTCATGTAAGTGAACCAATAAAAAAAACAAAACAAAACAAAACAAAAGTAAGTTCATCTTAAAGTGACCACTTCTGTCTAGAAATACAGAAGGCCTATTTCTTGTGAGGAACATAATTAAACATATTTTGATAAATGTGTTTTAGTTGTTTATACAACAGAAGTCAATTGAAAACATAACATTCTTCAAAGTGATCTCCACTTAAAGTGACGCCTGAGATATACAGAAAGCCATAAATTTATTTCTTTTATGGAACATAAAAAATAGACTATTGTAATGCTTTATTGGGTGGTTGTTCTGCATGCTTTATAAACAAACTACAGCTGGTCCAATATGCAGCAGCTAGAGTCATTAATAGAACCAGGAAGTATGAGCATATTAGCCCAGTTCTGTCAACACTGCACTGGCTCCCTATCAAAACACTGTATATATCTTGTTAATTATTTATAAAGACCTGGATGGCTCAGCTCGTCAGTACTTGAGCGAGCTTTTATCACATTATAGTCCTCCACGTCCGGTGCATTTGCAAAATTCTGGCCATTTGATAATATTTAACTTGTCTTACACATAGCACACACATACGCTTCTATTAATCAATTCTGTAAAAGGATTGTTAGGCTGCATTAATTAGATCAGCCGGAACCGGGAACACTCCCCATAACTCACAATGTACTCATTACATTGTAAAAAAAAAAGGCATCTATGCTAACATGTGATGATGTCTACAGCCCTGACAGTCAACAAAGGCATTGTCATTGTCATTGTTTCTATTCTGTTGTTTCTATCTTTATTTATATACTGTTCCTTTGTTTCCATTGTTATTTACAGTAAGTAGGAGCGGTTCAGGATACATTTCACTGCATGTTGTACCTGTATAACTATGCATGTGACAAATAAAGAATCTTGAAGGCCAGAACACCTGGACGAGCCAGAGACAGATCACGGAAATCACATACACACTCTCTCTCTCTCACACACATAATAAATCCTTTACACAATCTGACATGGCTGCAATCGAAATTGAAATGGAAATTAATTGTTGGTTTCATCTTCAACAATAAGGTATAATGAACAATAAATTCAGTAGTAAGAGGTAAATTAAACTTATTTCCTCAATCATGTATACTCACACTCGCTTTCTCAATCCTGTGAATGCTTTTTAGCTTCGTTTCTCTTTTGGTGTCAGCAGGTTTTTACTTCACTGGATCATTTTACTTTTAAAACTCTAGCCTGAGGAAAAATTAATTTGCATGCAGGCAATTCTTTATATTCTAGCAATAGCAATGCTGAAAAGTAAACCGATAACGAAAAGTTATGATAAACTCACTGTGTCTACCTAGTCATGATGAAGATGTATACATTTCAGTTTCAGCAGCCAACTATTTTTACAGCTATGCTATTATTCCAGCTACAACTAGTCACTAGTCCAGCTAATCACAACAATGCATATACAATTATACATGATTATACACAAATTGTTAGTCTGTTGTTTACACACATGCACATAAACATTATTTCATAAACGACATAGTAGTGAGACGCAATAAAACTTTATACGCTCTCACAACAACAAAAGACAAAACTTTATTAAACCTTTTCTGATAAGTAGTGTGCAAACTCAAGCATTTTTGACGATCATTTGCTATTAATGATGAATAATTGCAATTATTTATATTAGCTGCCAGTAGTAACAGTAGCAGAATTACCATCGACTAATCTGTTCATTCAGCGAACATACGGTGTAAGTTCATATAGACTCTAAGAAGGGATATTTTCGTGGCCACAGAAAAATATCTTCTTACAGTGTTACTGCATTAGAGCATGTTGCAAAGGTCGAAATGGTCAAGGGACATTAATTTGCAAGGCAGAATCAGAAACTCATGTAATTCATGTGCAAATGTTTTATTAACTCTACGTTAACTCACATAACTGAACACACACGTATAAATACACTCACAAAAAGGGGAAAGTGCAAAGAAGGCTTAAGGGTAAACCACTAGGAAAAGCTAAAATTGAAGTTATGAAAAGAGAGTCAGTTGACCACCTGTAAAACCATCAGTGCTGTTCATAATGGGTTCCATAACTAATACTAAACCTGTCTTTCGTTTAATTATATGTACGATACTTGCATTGCCTCATTGATGAGGTGTCTGATGCAGTTTCGAAGTCCTGATGGTTCCAAGGTTTTGGATTGGAAATCATGTTCTTCCTGGTTCAAAAAGTGATGTGTTCCAAAAGATGTCCTGACTCTGATGACTGGTAGATGAAAGAAGAGCTGGGAGACATATCTGTTGCAATCCGTGGATCTCGGGTAAATGGAAAATACAAGACCAAAGAACTTGTGTTGCTGTGGAGCTAAATTCTCATCTTAGTGTCTCAAAAGACTGCAGACTGTGCTGCATCTAGGCCCACCTGATGCGGCTGCATTGGTTCCGAGGGCTTAGCCATGAGACAAGAGAGATGGGGGGGTTCCAGGATCCAGAAAATTCTATTGTGGGTGCTCTTATAACGTGTTGAGGTCACACTTACCTATAACCTACACTCTCAATTAGATCGTCTGAAGACGATTCCTTAAATACCAAAAACGAAATGTGTTGTTTTATCAGGTAAAATTAGCTAGTGATCTATCACAAACATATATAAAACAGTATACCATACACAAGACGATATACAAGCACAATAACAATATACACAATGACCTGAAGGATATGTGTTCACTCAAAGAAAGTTTTCCTGTGAATTAATTTAGGGAAAAGTCCATTGTCTTTTCAAAAGCGCGAACTAGTCAGAGTTGCTTTGTTCACATTCCTTCAAGCAATAAACCGGTGTTATCAGTCTGTTGCCATGGAATCAGAGGCCTGTTTTGCCTTCCTGAGGTGTTTTTGGGGGAAGGGTCCGTAGGCCCTCATAGTTGCAAGAGTTACCCCTTGGGCTGATAAAGCGGTATTAAAAGTTATTTGTTAAATGTAACAAATAGTTTGCGCCTGATTGGTTCAAATGCTACAATTTCTGTCCAGTCCTCACGTTTTATTGTGTTTAACCACAGATGTCCTCTGTTTTTTGTCTGGCAGTGGCATTGGGTATGCGATCATATTTCTTATTTGAGGCTGCATTACTTCGAGCATGTCTTCCCTTTGTTTTGCATCCAGCTAAAAAAATCGAGGGTCATCCTCACAGTCAGGTGATCCTCAACATCCTTTGATTGGTCAGTCTCCATTACAGATCAGTGTAACTCATTTCGCTGCCGAACAACATCAATGCATTAAAGCAAACTAGTATTTGTTACAATAAATTTGTATTAATGTTTAATGTATAAACAAAATTGTTTTAATGTTTCTAATGAAAAGTAGTCTAATTTATCAATGCATTTACTTACATTCTGTTGTTTTTTATGGCAGCCACTACAGACTCAGTCATTTTGGAGTAGATTTCTTTGATCTCTGTTTCAGAGTGAAAGGGTGGATCCTTAAATCTTGGATCCAGAGCTGATGCCATGCACGCTGTCTCCCTCTCATTGGCATTTCTCTTTCCCAGATCTTGTGCTATAGCAGCCTTAACGTCCTTTGCTGTCTTTGTATCTTCCAGGCTTTCTTCTGTGCCCATGACAAGCTTTGAAATAAACTAGTGCGATAACAAAGAGTGGACATGCTCTCTCTGGACATTACCAATGTGGTATACTTCATTGGCTTCAGAGTCTTGAGCACTTCCTCAGCATGTGAAGTGAGCCTCATTCAGTGTGAAGACATCCAATATTTCTGGCTGGTTGTTGTTTTAAAAATGTTCTCAAATGTTATCCCCCATGTGGTTGTTATGGATCACTCTTGTATTTAGTACATAAGAGACCAAATTCCACTCATTATCTAATGCACTGTTATCGTTATGTACGATTCATCAGTGTCAGTGACTGATATCCAAGGGTCACATGTCAAAGATGCTTTATACAACAATGCATTTAAATTGTCTTTTAAGAGTAATTTTTAATCCAAATTTGATGTGTGATTAATTTGCAACTAATTAGATTAATTAATCACCACATCATGTAAATAACTGCATTAAAACTTTTAATCGCTTACCAGCCCTAAAATATATATGAAGAGTTAATTTGCAAAAACGAATAACTCCAACCAATAACCAATTTGATCTATATATATATATACACACACATACAGTGAGGTAAATAAGTATTTGATCACCCTGTGATTTTGCAAGTTCTCTTACTAAGAAATCATAGAGGGGTCTACAATTTTCAGCATAGGTGCATTTCCACTGTGAGAGACAGAATCTAAAAAGAAAAATCCGGAAATCAC
>JAUMHI010000039.1:336316-348656 GCA_032359435.1 Enteromius unitaeniatus | reverse complement strand
CTAGGAATTTGTGCTCTGTATTTAACCCATCCAAGTGCACACACACAGCAGTGAGAAGTAAACAACCACACACACACACACACTGTGAACACACACCAAATGTTCAGACAGGGATTCTGTGAGAAAACTGTTTCAGAGCATACTCTAATAAAAACCTTTACTAGACCTTGCTGTGATTTGAATAGATTTTGAATTTCCTAAGCACAGACATAATCTGTATATATAACATAATCTACACATTCTTAAAAGCACTGGACATGGCAAACTTGGAAATGTTAGGCTGACAGAGTTAAATGAAGATGTGACTATTTAAATAGTTTGTGCTCAAGTTGTACCTGATACTGTGGAATTAATTTTGTTGACCTTATCTGACAGATAGAAAAAAATATATATTTTTTGCAAATATTTTATGATGCCAGTGTTTGCAAAAACTGACTAGATTTTTATTAGTTTAAAAAATGTTACAACATTTTTATTAAATTTATTGCTATATTTGTTTTTTTTTTATATATATATAAATATAAAAATAAGAAGGTCCTTTAGACATGATGTTTAAACAACCTTAGCATTCATACAATCATTTATGACTGGATGTGCTTCCCTTCATTTTGGGTGTTTCTGAAGTAGATTTGTGTCTCACCCAATGCTTTATAATTACATTAAATATTACTCATAATTACTCTTAATGAAAAACTATATGAGGTTTTAATTTGAATTAGGTTTTATCATTGGCTATATTTAATATGCTGACATCAGGAGATCTTAACAGATGAAAGTGAAAGTAAAGTGAGTTGTGTCCAGGTATGGTGACCCATACTTCGAATCCGTGCTCTGTATTTAACACATCCAAAGTGCACACACACAGCAGTGAACACAGACACACCGTCAACTTGAACAACGATTACAGTATAACAATATTTCATAAGATGTTAATGAGCGTCACCTGCACTTTTTATATTGAGTTAATATGATGCGCTCCAGTTCTAGGATGCTATGTAATATTTGTATAATTTGGTAGGCTATCAGCCAAGATTTAAACTACATGTAAACATAATTTGTCCCTTCCTTAAATGTTTACTACAGTATATTTTTTGGATTGTTATTTAAAGAAGGCACAGAAGGAAGAAGGAGGGTAATTTAAAACTCCATGGTCATCTCATGATGCATTATGTCCAATGGGATTTTACGTGTCAAGATTAAACACTTAAGTAGCCTAAACTAAGTCTGAAAGTGCTCTTTTGGACACATTAACCTTTGTATGGTGTTTGGGCCTGTATGACCATCTACACGTAAAATGAAAAATATACTAATTATTATTTCAGACTCATTGGTCATGGCTCATTTTATGTGAAGAGCATATTTGTATATTTACATGCACACTTATATACTACCTGCAGGGTGTTCGTGTCCACTGGACCTAAGGCTAACAAAAGAGTGGAAATTTTAGGTCCTGTACCTTTACTTTGTCCTCCTACTGTCTGGGGCTGCTAGTTATGTGTATATGTGTGTATGTTTGTTTGTTTGTGAGAGAGAGTCTGTAAGAGTCAGAGTGTAAGTGTGAGTTTCATGTTTCTGCCCCTGCCATCCCGCACAAAGTTGTAGCACTTGAATTCATAAAGCTGACCAAATGTAAATGGCAAATATCAACTATATGTGCTGTTTAAATTGCGTTGAATTAAAACTTGCAGCTGGTCCACCAGACCCATGAACACTGGCTAACAAAACAAACACTGAGTAACAAAAATATGAACACAACAAGGGTTAGGATTTTTGTCATGACTGAAGATGCAAGTATTAATCCTTGGTCATGGAAGCATTTCTGTCCATGCTAGCATGATGAATGGGATAGAGATCAGATCCACGGGTAGTAGCTAAAACCCAACCCTTACTCCGCAGGGCCACCACTCAGGCACTGGACCAAAAACCCAGTGGAATCTAACAGGGTCCAGTCTTAAGGTGGAACCAGATAAACTATGTGCTACTGCAATATCTGTAAGCTGTGTGATATTAAAGTTGTAAAATACTGTTTTAGTATTTCATATAATATTTGACTTATACAGTTATTTAATAGAATTACAAAAACAAATGGAACACAAGTAACTCTTAACTTGCACATCCAGGCATGGCATGGATGATTAATAAATGAATAAGGCTAATCACTGTGATTTTTAATCTGAGATGGCAAGATAAACTTTAGAAACATTTTTAGGATTTTTCTTAAATAAAATGCACTTCAGAACATCTAAATATAGAACTAATCTTCATTAGTAGACTACTAGGCACGAATAATATGAATGAAGACATAAATTCTTTCATTCATTAACCTAAAACCAAAATTAGGTTGTGCTTTACATTGTAATTACCATTGTAAAGACAAAACGTCTGATTTATCTCTCAGTTCCACCTTAAAAAATACACTTGACTTGATAAGACAGCACGAACGAGCTGCAGCGGATCTACGCTGTGCCTCTGCTGCTCTATATAAACCCATACGCGCTGCATAGATCAGCGGACAGCTCTTTGGTGGTGAAACAACACGTTACTCACACATCAAACATTGGCAAAGGAGGCGACCCACAATGGAGAGCATGTCATGGACACTTTTTCTGCTCTCTCTTACATATCTGGAGGGATCTACGCAAGATTTCGGACAGACACAGTTTATCTGCACGTCTGTGCCCAAGAATATGGACCTGTGCGCAGCCACTATGCAGAACACCGGACCAGCGGAGGATCTGAAGACCACAGTAATACAGTTAAGGGAGACAGTGTTACAACAGAAGGAAACTATCATGAACCAGAAGGAGACGATCAGGGAACTAACTTCAAAGTTGAGCCGCTGTGAGAGTCAGGGTGTTCTGGAACCCGTGGTTGGAGGTCGGAGAAAAGAACCGGGCAAAAACACAATGGGAGACGTGTCCCGCGGCCCGACAGATACTTTAGCCCAACTCGGGCAGACTTTAGCCACGCTTAAACAAAGACTGGAAAACCTAGAGGTATTTATGATCTAATAATTTTGACATTTCGGTTTAGGACGCGTGACTCCATCTAGTCTATTACCATAAGTAGTAGCATATGCGTTAGACGCAAACCCAGAAAATATCACAGAACTGCTTAAAATTACACATCCGTTTTATATGCATCTTAATGGGGTCGAACTACTTGTTTTGAGGTCTTTGAAAGATATAGTCAATGTGTTACTGGTTCACTGATGCTAATCCTGAAATTGGCTTATAGTCTCTTATAAATTTACCATGCGTGCGTTTAAAGTATTCGTCTGAATGCCCCTGTCCTGTCTTCCCGTAGCAGTACAGCAGGAACAATGGCTCTGTCCAGGCGAGCAGCCTTAAAGATCTGCTTCAAAATAAGATCGATGATATGGAGAAACAGGTGCTGTCCAGAGTCAATACTCTGGAGGAGAGCAAACCCGGGCAGAAGAATGACACCGATCAGCGCAATCGAGTGGAGTCAACGCTCACCTCCTTACATCAAAGAATTAACGACCTAGAGAAAGGTCAGAGATCTAATTTAATGAGAAATTTTACTTAGATGTGATGTAAATAATAACTATGAACGACTAGTAATGATTCGTTTGAGAAGCATGGCTGGAAGGTAGTTTTAATAAAACACCAATGTTTACGCGGTGTAATGTCGCAGAGGATGGTTTGGGAGGGGGAGCTGCATTACTTAGCATATTGGGCCCATAAAACAAAAATGCGATGTAACCTAATAATGATAGAATAGTATAGAGTCCACGTCCTTCTCAAAGCAAGTATGTTTTGCCTTTATAGCTGCGTAAAGTTTGCTGCTCAAACCCCAGACCGTTTAACCAAAGAAGTATGCGATAGATTTAAGCAGTGTTATTTCTCTACTTTTTTACTATAATCACCAGTTTCACCAGTTGTATGCTCATACAAAATACGTATAAAACACAAATATTGGACAATTTCTTCCTGCATTAAAACGTGTTTGGCTGGTTTAACTTTAAGTAGGTGGTTTGCTCCCATAGGGAAAAAAAAGGTAATTTATGCATAAAAGTGTGGCATAAAAGTAATTCGTAGTAGTGCAATGAATAGTCCAAGTATAATAATTACAGTCACTTAAGCATCAGAGCAGTAGATACAAGCAACTGAAGCATTTGGGTTTATTAGAAGTCCTTCACAAACAAATGTAGAGACTTTTTATATAGAGACTATACATTTAGACTTTAGAGGGATAGAGAGTGTTATAAACTCTAACAGTACATACTTTTTACTCTGCAGGTTCAAAAGGTAGCAGGCCACTTGACAAGTTTCAGATAACATTTCCCTTAAGAACAAATTACATGTATGCCAAAGTGAAGAAAAGTCTACCAGAAATGTATGCCTTCTCTTTCTGCTTGTGGATAAAGTCCAATGCATCACCCGGGGTGGGAACCCCCTTCTCCTATGCTGTTCCTGGACAAGCTAATGAGCTTGTTCTCATAGAATGGGGGAACAATCCAATGGAGCTTCTTATAAATGACAAGGTAAAGTGTCAAAAATAACAATGCAATTAGGCATAAAATGATTGTAAGTGGCAGCAGATATTTCCCAATGTGTAACTCTGAGTTTGCTTAATAGTAAATGATGAGGTCATTTATAAAATGGCACTTGTAAACAGAAAAAAAAATAATCCACAGTATAACTTTATAGGTTGCAAAATTACCTTTCACCATCAATGATGGTAAATGGCATCACATTTGCATCACATGGACGACACGTGATGGAGTATGGGAAGCATTTCAGGATGGTGTTCTGCGTGGAACTGGAGAGAATCTGGCACCCTACCATCCAATAAAACCCAGCGGTGTACTGGTTTTAGGTCAGGAGCAGGTAAGCCTTAGAAGTATAACAATTAAGGCAAAAGTTAGGGTTTATAGCTTAACTGGTTTGCCAACTTTCCAGTAACCTGATATTGAGTATGGATGTTTTTTTTCGTTCTTGCAGGACACACTTGGTGGAGGTTTTGATGCAACCCAAGCCTTTGTAGGTGAACTGGCGAATTTTAATATATGGGATAGAAAATTAACAGCTGGGGAAATCTACAACCTAGCAACCTGCAACAACAGAGCACAAGCTGGAAATGTGTTGTCATGGTCAGAAAGTAATATCGATGTGTTCGGTGGAGCCACTAAATGGACTTTTGAGCCCTGCCGTCAGCTCAACTGAACTACAAAGTGGGGGTCATAGGCAATCCCAGATTCATGTTTTTAGTTTTTGTCTTTCTTTTTTCAGTTTGACATTCCTGGAAAAAAAAATCTTGATAAAACAATTTAAAGGTACTGTAAGAGTAAACCTGGGGTTTCTATGAATACCTGAATATTTCTGTTAATTAAAATTAAGAATTTTTTTTTTGCCTTGATAAAATAGTTCATGTTGGTTGTTTTGCAAACCTCAAAGCGACAGTTTTAAGCCAGGTTACGTTTAGTATAATTTTTTTGCTACTTTATATATCATTTATTTATTTGCAAGTGCACAAAGTTCTTTGCTTATTTTGTAATTCATATATTTTTTTGAAGGGGCCAGCTGAAGAACTCTCTTTGCAGCTTTTGGACAGTGCATCAGAACATCATTCTTGTGTTTTCTGAACTAAGCCAATCACAAATTGTAAAATGATGGTTTATTTGTAGTCTGCACTTAACAGTACCCCACTCTCACCGGATTTTGCACTGTGATGGACTTGAAAATATGACAGGAAAAGTATTTATTCATTCATTCGTTTGTTCATTCATTCATAAAATAATTAAGTACTTAATTTGTTTTTAGTGATCTTACCAATGATTCTAAGAATGTTTAGTTGCCAATATGCTTACAGCCTGAGTGCCTTGAGCTGATGTATCAGTTCAGCACATACTTTTAGTTTGCTTACTCATGCTTTGCTTTATCTTTTTGCTTTTGTTGATTAATCGTTTTTATGAAATGTGTTTAACAGTGATTGTTAAGGCTCTGGTGTGTTTTAGCAATACCTGGTGTATTTGTACTCTGTTCTAGGAATGCTATTCGTACAGTAACAGCATGAATTATCAAATGCTGCAACACGAACATCGGCTTATCCTATTGTTTTGGGTTGGGTTTTTTACTGTATTGATATATGCTGAAAGCATGGCACTACTGAGAGATGATGATGATTATCTAATTTTTGTAATAAAATTGTGATAAAGATATGAAGAGAATATTAACGAACAGATATGTTTAACTGAATCAAAATTTACTTGATTGCACAGCATAATGCACAGACATTTTAAGGGGCAGTGGCCCAAACTAAAAAAGGTGCACTAAGGGGGTGGGTGCTTGATAATACAAATTTTATACACATTTTTACACTATCACCATTCAAAAGCTTGAAGACCAATATATTGAAAGGAAATTATAGAAATTCATATTTAAGAAGCATGTTTTAAATTGATTAAAAGTTATGAGAAAGACTTTTTAATGAATGAAGAATTCATAATGTTACAAAAGATTTCTATTCCAAATAAATCCTGTTCTTCTAAACTTTCATCAAAGATATTCATCAAAGAAACCTAAAAATAGTACTCAGCTCTTTTCAACATTATACTAATAATAAGTGTTTTTTAACAGCAATCAAGAATTTTTGGCAAGGCAAGTTTATTTATATAGCACATTTCATACACAGTGTTAATTCAAAAATCATAAAAGCAATAATAAAACAATAAGTAGCATAAAAAAAAGATCATAAATAAAAACAAAAAAAAATGATTGATTATAATGATTTTAAGATTTAAAAAATGTATTTAAAATAAGTTTAAGACAGTTAAAAATAGAAAGCAATCGGTTCGGACGAAGCACAGTGCTCATTTAGAAAATGCACAGCTAAACAGATGCGTTTTGAGTCTGGATTTAAAAGTATCTACTGTTTTAGAACATTTGATCTCTTCTGGAAGCTGGTTCCAACACTGGGCAGCATAAAAAAAATGCTTTTTGGCATTTACAATGTTCATTCATTTGACACCGTTCAAGCATGATATGAGAAACAAAATTGAAAAATTATTTATATAAAGACATGATTTATATAAAGGTAATGATGTTAATTAACGAGACACACCTGGACTTACAGACATGAACAAAACAAGGGCAGACAGAAATAAGGTCACATATGGGGGAAAAGAAAACACAAACAAAAGTCCAAAACCATTACACTATGATCCAAAGTAACAAGTAAGTTCAACTTCTACCTGGGAAGACACTCCCAATCATCAATCTTTGGAATTCATCACATTGCAATCCAAGAAGAACATGATTGCAAATCCAAAACCTTGAAGCTTTGTTCTCTGCTTTTCAGAAAACTGACAATTTTTACACAACAAATTTGATTAATCCTAAAATTCAACATTAGTAACTTACTAAGTCGTTCACAGGAGACGCGCTCTGAATGGATCGTTTGAATCAGTGAGTTATTGAATCAAGAACAGCTGAATTTGGATCATTTCCAATTCGAAAATTAATCGTTTGGTGCGATTTGTGAACCGATTGAACAGGTTCATCAAAAATTATAAGCACTGACACATTTAAACAGAAGGAAACACTGCATAGTGCAAAAATGCACTGAATGTGCAAGAATAAAGTACTGTTCAAAATATATAATATACTTTTAAAACAAAGTAAAATGAAACTTGGCACATTTGGCAGAGTAAGTAAAAATGAAACATGTACCTACATGTACCTGTGATACGAACCTGCTACACTTACCTGAGTCCGCAGCCACAGCAATCATGAGGAAGCGATCAGGAGATGGCTCGTTCAGCGTAAGCCCTGAAACTTTACTCACCTTGCACTCACCTTGCAAGGTCACCCTGCACCTGGAAAGAGAAAGAACAAACGATCAGGAGATTGCTGCATCAAGCATAGATGTTTATTTTGTGTTATTTGCCAAAGTGCCTGAGATTTTTGTCGAGCCTGTCTTTCAGTTTGTTTAATAAATTGTTGATTTTTGAATTCAATTCTCCTTTGCTTTCATTACCACTCTTCTCACCGAGCGGGCACTGCATTGGGCAGAAGCATTATGGACCAGTGAGAGCCATCATCTAGCATCCTTAGATGACTTCCTCCACCATTTTTGGTCAATTACTTACCCCAGTCTCAGTGCAAGAGGAACTACTGCGACTCAGGCAAAGTGACTACACCATCCATGAATACATACTTCAGTTTTGCACGCTAGCCGTAACAAGTGGATAGAATGAGGCCGCTTTGCAAGCTGTTTTTAGACGGTGTCTTTGCGCACAGATTCACCTCGCCATTTATGATGAAAATGTTGGTCTAGAAGCTTTCCTCAGAAAAGCCACTCACGTTGCACAAAATCTTACCCCAACTCACCTCCAAAGTGAATTCCAGCGCACCATCTCCCACTTCGTCTTCCGAGCCTATGCATGATACTTACCGGGTACCTGAACAGGAACGAAAACAGCGTCGTGAGCAAAGATGCTGCTTGCATTGTGGAGCACCCAGTCGACAGCCCCGAAGAGCGGTGAGTGTTGCATACGTGAGTCAACCCATTAAAATTTTACCATTGACTGACGCAAAGATTGAATATCATATCATATTCTATTCTACTTCTATTCTCTTTTTATTCTATTTTATTTTTTTTGCTAGTTTACTTTTTTATTATTATATCATTTATATTTATCTACTGTACATATTTTTATATTCAACTTCTATTTTGCCATTTACTTTTACTTAAATTGTTTTCTTAATGTGTCAGTTTGTTGGGGCAGTCGTGCTATACATTTCAACATGTCGCAACATGTATGTATGTGAACTTGACAAATAAAATTTTAATTTAAATTTTTGAATTTAAATTTGAATATCAGTCTAATGTTTTTCTGGTCAAAGTTTTAATAGAATCCGGGCCATCCTGTAATTTTATTTCTTCCCAGTGCCTTGATAGTGTGTTAATTCCACAACTGAAGAATCCTGTCACGTTTCAAATAACCACGATACAAGGTAATCCTCTGGATCACAAACCAGTAAATCGCTGTACACCCCAAGTCAAGCTACAAATGTACTATGTAGAGAGCCTTAATTTTTTTAGTTCTGCGAAATGCAACAGTGGATGTAATTCTGGGCAGACCCTGGCTAACAGGCCATAACCCTACCATCAATTGGAATACGGGTGAGATCTTACAATGGAGCAGCACTTGTTATGATAATTGTCTTGTATCATGTTGTAAACCCACAGTGCCCATAGAGAGCCCCGAGACCACGAAAGCCTCAGAAATACCCTATGAGTACCGTGACTATGAAGATGTGTTTAGTAAGCAAGCGGCCACTTGTCTGCCACCCCATAGACCAATTGTGCCATAGATTTCATTCCTAATGCCAAGTTACCCAAAGGGTGTGTGTATCCCTTTATCAATCCCACAAACCCAAGCAATGAGAGATTATGTGGAGGAAGTGTTGCGGCAGAAGTTCATTCGGCTGTCAGTCTCGCCAGCAGCACCACATTTCTTCTTTGTGGCAAAAAAGGATGGAGGACTGTGTCCTTGTACTGACTATCGTGCCCTGAATAGTCAAACTGTCAAGTTCGCTTACCCCTTACCTCTCATACCAGCCACTTTAGAGGAACTACGAAATGGCAAAATCTATAGCAAGTTTGATCTCCGCAGCGCTTATAATTTAATCAAGATCTGCCGAGGCGATGAATGGCCACTATGAATACCAGGTAATGCCGTATGGGCTTGCAAACTCTCCAGCCATTTTCCAAAACTTCATAACAGAAATATTTCGAGACATGTTGCACAAATTTGTTGTCATCTACATTGATGACATTTTAGTGTATTCTTCTGATCTAACTACCCATCAAAGTCATGTCAAACAGGTATTACAGCGGCTACGAGATTACTCACTGTACCTGAAAACTGAAAAGTGTGAGTTTCATACCACGAGAGTCCAGTTCCTGGGATACGTTATTGCCCCGAGTGGAATCACAGTGAAGACAAATAAGGTAACCGCAGTTCAAGAATGGCCTTTACCTGCCAATACAAAAGCACTCCAAAGATTCCTAGGCTTTGCTAATTTTTTATCGCTGTTTTATAGCTGGTTACAGTCTCATTTCAGCACCCCTGACATCCCATACTGAAACACCCTAACCCTGATCTCCCCTTTGTTGTAGAAGTTGATGCTGCCACATTAGGAGTGGGAGCTACCTTGTCCCAGTATCACGGCACCCCACCTGTCCTGCACCAATGCGCCTATTTCTCTAGGAAGCTTACTTCCGCCGAGCAAAATTATGATGTGGGGAATAGAGAACTAGCAATTAAACTAGCCTTAGAAGAGTGGATTCACTGGCTGGAGGGAGCACAGCACCAGTTCGTAGTTATCACTGACCACAAAGTCAGTGATCTAAGAGTAGCCAAATTGCAGTATCTGAGAGAAGCCAAATGCCTAAATCCCCAACAAGCCAGGTGGGCTTTGTTTTTTACCAGATTTGATTTTAAAATCACGTACCATCTCCAGAGCGAAAGGCCAGAGCCCATCCTGCCGCCCACAGTATTTCTTGCTCCCATAGTGTGGGAATTAGAGGACCAGATCCGTCATGCCATGAGGACGGAACCTGCTCCTCCTGAATGCCCTAATAACAGGCTGTATGTACCCATCACTTTAAGACTACCTCTAATTGACATAGTGCACACCTCGCCGGGAACAGGTCAGAGGTGAACAGCTACATTAGAGGTTGCACAGTCTGTGCTATCACAAACACCCCCGTAAACTCCCAGAGGGAAAGTTACAGTCCTACCCTTTCCTCAACCTTCCTGGTCCCATCTGGGAATAGATTTTGGCACAGACCTACCACCTTCAGCTGGCAACACTTCCATTTTAGTTGTGGTAGACCGATTTTCAAAGGGGTGAAAATTAATCCCATTACCTGGAATCAGTAGTGCTTTAGACACTGCCACAGTGTTATTTCACCATGTATTTAGACATTTTGGTATACCAGAGGACATACAGTACATGATGTGGAGGCAGGAGTAAGAGCCCGTTAAGAACCCGTCAATGTTCCTTTCAGGTGTGAGAGAAGCATGAAATGCAATAATCTGGCGACAAAGACTAGCGACAGACAGGAGATAAAGGGAGAGCAATCAGAGCAAAAGGAAAAACAGGTGCGGAGTCCCCTGCGAATCTCCTCCTTGACCTCCTCCGACAGGCGAAGAGAGGAGAGAAAACGAGAGGCCTCTTGCCCGTAGACAGAGCGGTCGAAGACTTTGATCATCTCCTCTTTGAAAAGTGAATATTGCTCGCAAAACCCAGCTTCCATCTCCCAGACCGCCGCTCCCCAGTGCTGGGCACGCCCTGACAGAAGAGAGATCATAAATGGCACTTTTGAACAGTCACCTGCGTAAGTGGAGGGTTGAAGAGAAAAGACCACTTTGCACTGGATCAATAAGGCGTGGCACTGAGTGGGCTGTCGAGAATAAGCAGGTGGGTTGTTTATCAGAGGCTCATGCAGGATTCGAGCAGGCATCACAGCGGGTTGAGCCACCAGCCAAAAAGCAAAGCACAGAGTCAGACCGATCCGCAGATTGGGAAGACGATGCATCCGTTGCTTCAGTGTCAAAGCCGGTCGATGATGAAATGGCTGAATATCTCAGCTCCCAGCTCTCTGATAACCCAGACCCAGACAGCGTGCTTCCATGGTGGAAGTTCAACAAAGAGCGCTATCAAAGCTGGCACGTTTCATCTTTAGTTTCCATCCAGTGCGCCTTCAGAGCGTGCCTTTAGTGTCTGTGGGCGCATCATGGAAGAGAGAACGGGATTGGGACCGCAGTCAATCAGCAACTTTCTCTCCCTACACAGCAATATTGCAAAGTGATTAATTTGTTAAATTAATTTGCTAACGTTATTTATTTTATGTTATTTATTAGTGTTGTTTTTTGAGCACTCGTTACCATTTGTTAATTACAGTAGGTCAAGAGGCATGATAATGAAATGTGTTATTGAGCAGGCTGCTTAAGACGTATCATATCGATCACAAGTGCAGCATGGAGTACCTCAGGGCTCAGTACTAGGGCCGTTACTTTTTATGCTTTACATGTTTACATGCCAGGTGAAACACACCAAATTGAAAAACTAAAGGAATGCATAGCTGATATAAAAAATTAGATGTCAAGTAACTTCTGTTAAATTCTGACAGAACAGAGGTATTAATTATCGGACCTAAAAAACGCACAGGTAATAATCTAGAAGACTGATGGCTTGATGGCTGCTCTGTCAGTTCTTCTTCATCATTTAGGAACCTAGGTGTGCTGTTTGATAGCAATCTTTCATTTGAAAGCCATGTTTCTAGTATCTGTAAAACTGCATTT
>JAUMHI010000039.1:311375-336216 GCA_032359435.1 Enteromius unitaeniatus | reverse complement strand
CCTCATATGGTTATGGTTGCGCTTTTGTCCAAAGTGACATAAATACAAAACAATATAATACTTAAATTTAACAGGGAGCAGATTGAGATGTTGGTCAGATTATAGCTAATAGGGAGAATAGCATAAAAGAACAATGTCAATTCAGTCAATAGCATAATGAAATAAACAATGAAAATGAGGGAAAACAGCAATAATAAACAAACAAACGCCAAACCATGTGTCATGTATCACAGCTACATTTATGACCTTTGCAGCAAAAAAAAAACGTGTTAAAATCAGTTTGGTATTCCGTGAGGTATGATTAATTAAATTCGTTGACAGCTCATTACACCTGCCAAACAGATTACACTGAGTGGAGCGGGTGATCTGTCCAAGATGGCCACGTGATCGGTGGGTGATCGGTCCAAGATGCCCACCTCTCGTCGACGCCAGTAGGGAGTATCGGTCGATGCAGCGTCTACAAAAACAAAAAAAACAAAAAGAACCTTCACCCGCTTTGGCGCCCCTAGCACTTGCCTATTTCGCCTAT
Organism: Enteromius unitaeniatus; assembly: GCA_032359435.1. Lineage (NCBI taxonomy): Eukaryota > Metazoa > Chordata > Actinopteri > Cypriniformes > Cyprinidae > Enteromius > Enteromius unitaeniatus. The sequence continues at coordinate 335,687 of JAUMHI010000039.1, read as the reverse complement.
GCCCAGGGACATTGAATTTAATACTTACTGTATCTAAAATGACTTGACATGGTGAATCTGTGCCAAGATCACTTGGAACTCCATTATCTTCATCAAGGCCTTTACGGCGACTGCAAGCGAGTGTAGTGCTTTCTGATAGAGACGAGTCTGACTCCAATCATGATGTCGAGAAGCTGCTAACATTAATATCAGCACTGTAGCTTGCTCGAACGTTGCTTAACACTTTAATGTCAACTGATGCATTGGCAGCTTTAGATGGTGGTCTTTTTAGCCAGTTTCGGATATCCATCTTTAGAAAACGTCTTGTTTAAAAAAAAAAAGATCCTGTCTGTCTAACCCTAAAACATCAATCATAGATGTTTTTGAAGTTAAGGATAAAACTAATTTAACCCTTTATAGGGCACTCACTGAAATAATTGTAAATTCATCATTTCAACTCTTAGGCTATAACAAGACTTTTAAGCTTTTGTGACTTTATAAAAATAATCAAAATTTTATGTTGTAAATCTAGGTCAACAAAATACCATATATGGTTCCTCGCCAGTCAATGGTCATTTGTTTTCCCAAAAAGGCATATATTTACAATGTTTAAAACACATAAAATATAGATAAATACATAAAATGTACATCAACGTTTTCTCATTTATTTTTTCCCTTTGTTTTATGAATTTTTTTAATGTGCCATAGTCTCTTGTTTTCCAAAAGCTGGATATATACAAAAATTTACAGTTTAGATCTACTGAAAAGAAAGAATACTGACAAATATGGAAATATATAATAAAAAGTGAAAATAGAACACTAGTCTAGGTGGTACCACTTATCTTAGCAGTAACAAGGCTCACAGTAAAAATAAACACCAATGTATGCCATAATAATAGAAACTGGGTAAAGTAATAAATGAATAAAATCTATTAAATATTATATTTCATTATTTATGGCATGATCATTTCAATAAAACTCCCACTGAATCACTGCATAATGTTATACAAACCTGTGTCAACATTACTTACTATTGTCCTACATTTTAATGCATTATTTGTATGTACATAAAAAAATCCCGCATTGGCGTATGTCTAAATATAGGCATTCAGGCACTTACCTGAATAGGGTGTATGATCAAATATGATCGCACCATTTTTCATGTCAAAGCGTTCACTAATTTCTAGAAATGTTATGCGAACAACACTGATCTCAACTTTAACACAACTATTCAACCATATAATGCATGAGTTTGATTTCTGCTGATGGCTGGAAGAAATCCATGCGCTTACACAAGCTCACGGAAAGGCACGAGACCTCTATAATGAATGATCGATTAAGTTACCAAATATAGTTCTTTGCCCGATAAAGGGTAAAACCTTTTATTATTCACAGTAAAATACATCAATATTCCGCATATTGGGGATTTTAATGCTAATAATTTTATAAATCACATATGAGGGGCACAAGGCTATGCACCCTCTAACACCAGGACAGGACAAAGAAAATCCATACAGGTTTGGAACTACTTGAGGGTTGGGATATGCCAAACAAAGCTTTTGAAGCAGTGAGGCTTTTACAACGAACTGCATTTTAGCTTCAAAGCTTTTGACACAGTGCTCTGCCATCTTGTGGTTAATAAAAAGTTCTTGCAACTGTATCATTTAGATTTTTTGTTCAATGGGATGTCATTATTGTAAGGTTTAATTGTCCATTTAATATGCCTATGTGTCATTAGCAAGACGGCATGTGTGTGTTTTGTGTCTTCCTTAATAATTTTCATCATCCTTTTTGGTTTTGTTTCATTTTCATTCAGTTATTCACATGTTATCGTTTTTAATAATATAGTACATAAAGATTGCCAACTGCACATTCAGCCCTGCACGCTCAGAGCTGCACTTCCAGACCTGTCGCTTTTTCAAACAGTGCCACCTACTGTTTGGAGGATTACTTAACATGGTTTAAATTGCTCATAGATTGCAACTTACACTGTTTCTACTATAACATATTACGCTATGACGGAATGCATTATTATATTGTAACGGCGGGTAAAAGACAGACAAAAAACTATTTGTGTATCCTCGGTTTTAATTAGAACAAAGAGCAACTGTTTACAGACGCGCCGCCAGCCGAACTAAACTGTCTCTCACTTCCAGGTTTTCCTGAATTCCCCCACATTAACTCTATCCTTGCTGGTGCAACACAATAACAATTTCTTTTAAAGTCTGTGTGCTACAATATAAAATACTACACATAGGCAATGATTTAATGTGTTAAGTGTGGTTTATTTTTATTAATTGTATTTGTAAATAGAAATTGTTCAGTTACTTAAATATTTTCATATTCATTTAGTTTTCCTAATTATTAAGGATTTATCACATTCTTTATTATTGAGTTAGGGGATGAACATCCCCTATCCCCTATACTTACATACAAAATCATGAAAAATGGTGAAAAAAAAAATAATTGGGTTAGTATTTTATTTCTATTTTAGAGACAAAATGTTATGATATTTAATAAATACTAAAATATTTGTTTCAAAGGATATTCATTTGTTGGTGTAATTAGCTGTCACATTATTACCACATTGGTAATTTCCAGGAATTGCTTTAATAAAATTAATAACCGATGTTGCTACTTGCTAACATTTAATAATGCTGGAAATTATTACAACATTACTATAGTACACAGGCTACTCAACAAATGTTCATCCAAACAGCAGGTGGCGCTGTCTGAAAAAAGCGAGAGGTCTGGAAGTGCAGGTCTGAGAGTGCAGTTAGGTCTCTGGGTCTGCAGCTTCATAATATTGTTCGAAGCACTAGTGTGTCAAAAACTCAAAACGTGTCAACACTAGGTGTTGATCTACCCATCCCTATTTGAGGGTGAATAAATTCTGACAATTTTAACATACATTGCTTAATACTATACCTAAAAACAAATATTTAATTATTTAGCCAATTACAACAACAGATTTTCCCCCAGGCCACACACCATATTACTTTTCTCTATATTTTATTACTATATTGTTACTTATAATTTATTGTCTATTCTTTTTATTATTATAGTTTGTATTAAATTACATGCATGTATTGGTAATTTCTGTATGGAAGCTCCTAGCACACTTGTGAATAATGCTCTTTCTGATTCTTATTGCTTAATATATCTCTCTCTCACACACACACACACACACACACACACACAAAGGAGGAACACAGCAGAAGCATCTCTTTAATTCAAATTTAATAACTTCGAAAAATGTAAAGGCGCTATAATTGTATATTAATTTTTTTTTCCACATACAGAATTTGTCAGAAAAAAAAAAACAGATATGTAACATCTCAGCAAAAACAACAACGAAAATATATATAAGACAACCAAAAACAAGATACAAGCAGAAGAAGAAAACAATGGACAAAAACAGTTAATAGCCCTCAAACACAGATGAGATCATATAAACACTTAATATATGAACAAATAATCCAAGTTGGTGTTTTTTGTTTTATAATGAGAGTTATCATTACATAGAAAACATATATTCTGTAAAGATGTATCTCTAAAAGGCCGAAGTGCAAACATAAATTTATTTAATTTAGCTGGTTCACTCTCATTCTAAACACTCTCAACTCAAATTACAGAAGGAGAATATTGGTGCTTGTTCGTAGAATTCTGGGTGGGTGTGAAAGCCCCTAGATTTACACAGGTCTGACCAGTTCAGGGCAAGTGTATAAGGAAGACTACAAGTGTGCATGTTCACACGTCAGGAAGAGAGTGTGTGGTTTTGGACACATTAATGGCCCTTATACATTTACTGTATAGATGCTCGTATATGGCAATATCATGGGTCTCATCTAGCCGACAGAAGATACACAAACTGAAATGACGGACATAGCAAATTAGATAAGTGAAACCGATAAGTGAAGGAGGTGAAAAAAAACACCACTTGTTTATACAAATCATATACAATTCTCTTTACAGTAAAGCATTACAGAGTTGGACTTAACACACTTGTCTTGTTGATTTGTGCATTATTCAAATAGCAATTTGTTAAAGATTTCAATAATTGTACTGTAAATATAATCATTTACTTTTTTTCTAAACTCTAAGCATAAAACAAGTCCACTAACCTGTGCATGGTTAAACAATGTTAAATTCTAGAACCACAAGCTCTAAAACTAATATCTGACTGGTTGCTTGTAGTCAAATAAGAGCATTTCAAAGTAAACATGGTTCAGAATATGTGCTTCACAGATGTTTAGAAGTTTTAAGGGATGATAGCTTGATACAGGATTTCCATAGAAACCCAAATTGCATTTAAAGTTGTATTTTATCTACGCCCATACCAGACACTAAAACAATGACCTATAAACTTAACAGTTGTAAAATAATCCTACAAGTTATGACAAAACATTTGTTTTTTTTAAACCAAACAAAATATTACTTGTTCCTCCTTTTCTTTTTTATTCGTATTACACGTCCAGAATACTAGTACACTGTAAATGTATCATATTAAGATCAATATTCTAGTAATGACATAAAAACTAGTTTTTAAGTGTAACAATCTCCTTTTCCCTAAAGTGCCCTGTCCATGAGATCAGGGCTAACAAGGCTAAGAAATAAAGGAGAGGGAGTATTTTTAGTTTATATTAACCAGCATGATTCCAAAAACTGGTGCAAGTTAAATAGGAGTACATCCACCGTCCTCAGGTAAACCTTGCCTGGATTCAGACATATTCTCACAGGACGTTAAGCAGGTAAGACTAGTTTATTGTGCAGGTTGTCAAACATGTTAAAGTCACCTGGATTAATGGACATGCTATCATCCAGACAATTATTGAGCATTTTGTTGTAAATTCTGATTGATATTCTAACCTGAAGACTTTAAGGAGCATGTTTCACTAGACTGTGTAACCTCACTCCATTTCAAGTTTTTGCTAATAGAAACTGTCAAACCAACACCCCACCCCACCCCCACAAAACAAAAAAATAAACAAAACAAAACCAAAAAAACCCTAACTTTGTCATTTTTCTTTTCTTATATAATGAAAAAATACAAACAAATGTAACTATTCTTTTTGGAGCAAGAACAAAATTTACTACCAAATGTACACTACCTCTACTCCTAGTAAAGCAATCTTTAAAGAATGCTTTGACCTATTAATATGAATGACCATTCCAAGCACTGATTGGCTGACTGCATAGGAACTGATCAGCAGCAAGTCTGAGGTTCGATATCAAGGCATTTCCACAAAGCCAAATTGTAAGCTAACACTAGAAGTAAGCTCTGAAGCAGTACTGTGACTATTTCCCTAAACACTTCCGTTTCCCTAAACGCCATTTCCAAACCACAAGTCTAGCCACACACTAACACAATGTGGAAACAAGCTTGTAGCACCCAAGAAGAACCCAGTCTCCTTAAACATTTTATGATAAATAGAAATTCAAAAAGTACAAATTTCTTCAAAATTATTGCAGAAGCCCTCCCACTGACCTAACAACAAGTCACCAAGAGGACGAGCTCCTAGTGATATGGCAGAACTAAGTGCATATATGTAGGTATGTGCAGTATTTGAGATGTGTAAGTGGGCACGTTCATTTCAGGCTCTTTCCCAATCTGAAGAACATGTATTGCTTTGTTCAGCATGCAGTCCATGGGAAATGTAGAAATGCATGGTAAAGTGTGAGCTCCTTTAGACACTCACACAAAGCACAATCGGCCTATGAACTGACCTGCAGCTCAGCTGAGCGCCATGGCAAACAGATTCAAGCCCTTTAACAAAAAAAAAATAAAATCTACTACCACCAGAATCCTTTCAGGTAAGGATATATTTTATACTTTTTTTTTTTTGTGAGCATGCTTCAGGTCCTTGACATTGAGTGATACAGTGTTGGGACAAATAACAGAGTTTTATTGAAAATCTAGAATCTGAACTGATAAAACATTTTAGAGCCTAAATCTCTTTCTATTCTACCTGGAGATCATAGAGCTGGACTGTGATTGGCTGGAGGATGTTGTGGCGGCGCTGAGCTGAGAGAAACCACTGTGACTGGATTCCAGACTGGTCATCGAGCCCCTGAGATTAGAACAGAATAGAATAGCATGTGAGAAATTAATAACCCTGAAGACTGTAAATAAAGTTCTGTAAATAAATTTCTGTTTAAAAAAAAAATAAAAATAAAAAATAAATAAATAAAAGAAAGTAGTGGTTCCCAACCATGCTTATTAACTTATGCCCCCAAAACACTGCGTTGTTTGCATGTCTCCTTAATCAAACACCTAAATCATAGACTCCAAGACCTTAAATGGTTGTGTCAGATAAAGGAAAGATGCAAAATGTTCAGTGTTGCGGGGCCTCCAGGAGCAAGGTTGGGGCCACTGATCTACATACTATAAAACCTGTAAGCTACACTTGTTCATGCATATTGGTTTTATCTGTGTTCCTGTACAGTTAAATACCCATAGCTTAAGCAGAACATGCAGTTAGAAATAAGCCAAACTAAGGCAAATAGAACTATGTGCCTTTTTTTTCTTTTCCATATTTGACATTAAAGTTTTCTCAAGCTTTCTAAGCCCACGGCAGTTTCAAATCCTCACAAAAAGTTATGTAAACCTTACAGGCAGGAAATGATTTCTTTTCCTTATTTACCAGCCATAAATGTCTTAATTTCTTTTTTTACATCAAATACTGTTGCTTGTACAAAAAACACACACTTGAAACCATTTCATCACCTTGGGCATTCATTGGCTGGTTGGCAGCATCAGTAAGTATCACACCCTACTTACACAACCGATTAAGGTAGCCAAATTATTATTATTTTTTTAAAAGCACCAAGCCAGAGTATTTTATTAGTATTCAATGTTTCTGTTGTTCATGGCTTTAAAATACACTGCCTACATAAAGCTCACATAACCACCATATTAAGGTTTTTCACACCAAGTCTGATGCAATAACAAAACAAAAAGTTTTCCAAAAACAAAAATTCTTAAATAAATAAATACAAATTTGCATGCCTGAATCAAAATGCACACCAGTCATTCACATGCTTTAATGGAAATTACAACCCACCCCTAAAACAGAAATGCTGTCACTCTTCTGCAATGGAACTATGGAAATAGTAAAAATAGTGTGACTAAAAAGCACTTAAGCAGTGGTCAAATACTATTATTACCCAAGTAAAAAAGTAATACATTTAAAACATTTATTTCATACTAAATATAGTTGAAGTCTATTAACATATTTACTGACAGATAAGCAAACTTTATTTGAAGTATTACTTGTGCACAATGCATATTTCTTTAATAAGCCAAAAATGCATGTTCATGTGACGTTTAATGAGGATTGTGTAATATTGCCTTTTAAATGCAAAATAGTTAATGTGTACCCAAAGTATATTTGCAATAGTTCCACTTTAGCACAATCAAATATACTAGTTGTAGTGCATTAACTACAAAATCAGTTGTTCTAATTTAGCAGACTTTAAGTATACTAGTTTACTATACCAAAATTAAATAAATAAATAAAAGCATGAAATAAATGTAATTTACATACATTTAAGTATATTTATTTTTCACAAGGGTATACTTTACGGAAAATAATAATAATAATACACTCATACAGTAATGACAGATAGAAATGACAAAAAGTCAGACTTGGTGTGAACAGGCATTTTATAAATCTAAGTAGAGACTTGGTGAATAAGCATTATATAAAATAAAGTAAAAGGAAATACTTTCCATCATACTAGACAATGCGATAAATAATAAACCTACACAGCCAAGAACATATTGGAGTTTCAAAAAAAGATACATACAGAATATGGATGCGTTTGAAAGCCTAAAAAAAAATTCTGTCTGCGCAAGTTGGGTAGGAAGGCGACACGGCACGTCCAAATACAATGAGCATGTTACATTCTTGTCTACTGAGATACCTTCATCTGATTGATTTTTGAAGGTGAATTAGATTAGATGTTGGCCTATCCTTTACTGCTTTTGATATCCAACAAACCTGCGTGTTTTATTCTGTAACAGTTCACTGTTACGGTTGATGGCCTATTGGTAATGCGTGTGATTGACTTATGTAATTTCTAGATAAACTTTTGTATTATAGTAGATGAACTATCACCAAATTATTTATTTAATTCCGTTGCTTTAGAAGTCTGTCAGAAATCAGTTTCATGAGGTACCTTTGTGTGCAAATGCTACGTGCAAAGTCATTGCCTTATAAGGCAGTGAGGCATCAAGTCAGCTGCCTAAGCTTTTGGACACAGACTATGTGGACAAATGTTTTGGGACACACCTCTTAATTACTGAATTCAGGAGTACAAAATCAAGCATCAAGCAGGAAACCATTGGAACCATTTAGGAAAAGCACCAACTCGGCCATAAAGACCACCACATAAAGTCACAGACATCTGAGGCACATGGTGCATAAAAGCCTAATTCCATGGCTGAAGAGTTTCAAACTTCCCAGGCATTAATATTACAAAAAAAAACTGTTTGTGCTTATGCTAAAAATTATTAAAAGAAAAAGCCACAATTTTTCCATATTCCATTGTGCTCTTCCCTCAACTTAGACAAATTATCTTTTCCCATCTCCCGTCTCAGTGCATGCACTTAATCACTTTAGCATGAGGCACCACTATGTTAGCGTATGTCACCCTCTCTCTTACGCTGATTATTGCAAAGCCACAACCTTGTTTCATTGTGTTTTTGGACAAAACTTTTTTGGACTTTTTTCTAGTTTTTTGATTGTTTTCTGCCTGCCCTGACCCTTGCCTGTTTATTGTAATTACTCTTTTGCCTTTGCCTGGATTGAACTGTTTGCTGATGTTTGACCTTGTCTTGTGTATTTTTGCACTTGGATTCCCATTTGAACCTCAGTACCTTTGTAATACTAATCATGTAACTGTCTTTAAATAGGGAAAACGTGGGAGTGTTTGTTGGCTTCTAAATTCATCCCTATTAGTATCCCAAGGAATGAATGGAACTAAGCTAAACGCTAACATAATTGCTGTAGTGCCACTAAGTGCATGCACTAAGACGGGAGAGATATGCATCAACTCGTCTAATTTGAGGGAAGAACATACTGGAAAATGAAAAGATGGTGGTAGTTTCTCTAACCCAATGTTGTTGTTTAACATAATTTCATTAGAAGTAGTCATAACTCAAAAATAATGATGCCAATAGTTGCATTAGTTTTCTTTTATATTTTTCCCACACACAATTATTTTTTTTGAGTAAACTTTGTGCGAACAGTTTGGGGAAGGTCATTTTCTACTCCAGCGTAATTGTGCCCCACTGCACAAAGCCCAAAGTCCAAAAAGACATGGCTCGATGAGTTTGGTATGGAAAACCTTTACTAACCTGCACAAAGCCCTGACTTCAACTCCACTGAACACCATAAGGATGAACTGGAATGGGATGGCAAGCCAGGCCTTCTTATATCAGCACCTGACAAAAATTTTACTGGAAGAATGGGCAAAAATACCCATAGTTCCACACTTTTACAATCTTTTGAAGAGCCTTCCCAGATGCACGGAAAGGGGGAGGATCAACTCCAAATTAAATTGCAAGTAAAATTGCAAAGTATAATAAATAAATAATTTAAATCCCTGCTTGTGTAAAGGTCAGGTGTCCCAATACATTTGTCCATAATGTATATAATCAGTTTAAAGGGTTTTTAAATAGGGAACATGTTTTCAAAAGCTTATTTTCATGTATGCTTATCATCGTCTCATGTCAGCTGCATTACATCAGCCTGCATATACTTAATGTTACATGGTGATGGGGCACAAGCCAAGCATGTTTGAGCAGGCAGAATTAACAGAGCTTTGTTAGCATGATTATACAGTAACGCTAACAATCAAAATCCACTGACACATCAAAGTCGTTAAGCGACAAACAAGTTCACTTACAAACTCTGCACATCGCAGCAAGCCGTTCTTTACAGGGACAAACAGAAAGGAGGGTGGTCGTGTGCAGAAGAGAGAGAAAGAGAAAAAAGCAGCAGGCTTGGACACTGCTCATAACTATTTTGCTCTATTTTTACTTTAATAAGACAATACTGGTAAACATAGACAGCCCCAAAAAAAGTAAAAGTCAGTTAAAATAAAGAAGCTAGGAAAGAAGAAACAAAACAAAACAAAAAACAAAACAAATGAAAATCAAATCAACATCAAAATCAAAATCAAAATCAAAATCAAAACAAAACAAAACATAACATTCAAGTAATTTTGATTAAAATAAAATTGAAAGTGAAAATAACTAGACAGTGATGATATGATTACAACAGATATCACACAGTTCAGTATTGTTCAGTATATTACCTAAAGTCCTCTGAGCCCAGAACCTCAGTGTAGTACATGACCTTGCATTTGTGGGAAGACACCTGCAGAGTAGCCAGAACATCATCCACCCGAGGTAGGTTTGTGGTGGCACATGCTGGCATAGAGTGGAACTTCCATTGCAAAATATAGAATCCTGGCCATCGCGTCACATGTGAACCCTAAATGGTGTGTGCATATGTTGGCAGAGGTTAAAACAAGGGAAGGAAAAAAAATAGAATGCAATTGACCGTTCACAAAGAGCGTTCACCAATCAGTTTGTATATTACTTGGCTGGCATCTATGGTCGGTCCCCCTAAAAATTCATGTTAAAATGGGTGTAAAAAAAGATGCACTGAATTTTTTTTTTTTATATAAATAAAATATAATTTCCAAGCTGCCACAGTTAACATTAAGAATTTAAGAAATTAAATCATATCACACACAGTAGGTACGGAAAGTATTCAGACCCCCTTAAATTTTTCACTCTTTGAGAGAAGCTATGTTGGCCGATACAGGATTAAGACATCATAGTCTGAGAAAGCGGAGATAGCCAGCAATGAGGTTTCTTTATAAAGGTAAATTAAGGGATTACTTGTTCATCGTTTCAGTGTTGTATTCTCATAGTACAACATAGTAACAAAACACGCTCTGTTTGTCATTTGACTGTTACAGTACAAACATAATGACGACTTCCACGCATGGGGACCCGCGATGTAGATATAAAATAGCTAAGAAAACAAAAACACTGCGTAAGGTCTTTGTACACCCCTGAAAACAGTTACATATATTATAGTGCATTTCTGTCAACAGATCCTCCAAAATATTACACATTGCACCTTTAAGTAAATATGAAAAAACGATTGGTTCATGCGTTTAAATGGAGGCAACACAGTGATCTGTCACAACAAATTAAATCACCATAAAACAGAATTTATAGTTTCAATTTATTTAAAAATGACAGTTTAAAATTTGAGAGCCCGGAAAACTTGTTTCATATCAGAAGTAACCTACTCTGTAAACCTACTCTGTATGTTGTTAGTTTTCTCTTTGCTCTGCGATTTTTTTTTTTCTGTGTGAGAACACATGTAGTATGAGAAAGGCACTGTTTGTTGGTCATGACAACAGTAACTAAGGAGGGCAGGTCTTTGAGAAGAGTCAATTATGAAGACTCTTAACTCTCTCTTACATGCAAAGAGTGCATTTACATAGTCATTTACAATTGTACAGAAGGAAAGTATGGTATGACCGCTATTAAACTTTACAATAATAAACAGCATAAAACTGGATGCTGGTTAAAACTGACATACCTGCACACTTTCTCCCTCTTTGCAGGTGAGAGATGACTCCACCATGCTGTAGTCCTGTCCCAGCAGCCAAGATTTATCTATAAGCTGCACGTTGTTGCCTGCAGGAGAGGTGATGCCATGGGTAGCCAGCGGATCTTTCCTTGGCGGCTGTGGAGCCCGTTTAGAATGATAGATATTGAAGATCACATCACCTTTACATACATCAAAGTCCCAAGTGATGACTGAGGAGGCATCAATGATCTCAATCAGTAGCTGAAAGGGAAGATATATATATTTAAAAAAAAAAATAATAAAATAAAAAATATATACTGTATATATATAAATATAGAGAGAGAGAGAGAGAGAGAGAGAGAGAGAGATTGTTAAATAAAACTGTAGTTTCATTGCGGTCCAGTAGTAGGTGGTATTCGTCGTAAAAATTAAACTTAGGCCATAAAGTGAAGTTGTTTTTAGTTTATATCCATTCCCTTGCATTGTATAGTCATATTCAGATTTGCATGTTGATTTTTTTCCCCCTGCATACAGCTACAGCACTTATACTGTTTAACTGCCTTTTATCTTTAACTGTTAAAAGGTTATTATTTACAAATTGATTAAATTAATTTTAACTGAATTTAAATTAACTGCAAGTGATAGGCTGAAATGAAAGAAGAAAGTATTCTTGTGCATAAAGATTCTGTGTCTCTGGAGGTGCGATACCAGGGGTAGGCGATATAAGCTAAAATTAATATCACAATATTTTCCACTGTCCAGAAGTGAAGTGAGATATTATAATGCAATATGAAAAAATTAAAATAATTGCATTTTAGAAGACTTGTTAAATTGCAGTCAAAATATGTATTTTAACCTTATAAACCAAAAAACCTATAAATAAAAATAATTGCATTTTAGAAGACTTTAGTTAAATTGTAGTCAAAATATGTATTTTAACCTTATAAACCAAATAAATAAATTAAAAAAATCTAATGGTCTGACATTAAATGCATGAAATTATACTACATAAAACCCCTGCACAAAAGAAAAAAACTAATGTATTGAAATAACATGCAAGTTACCTTTCTGACAGCACATGACACATTTCTGATGCTAATGGAAGATTTTCAATACAGCTTTCCTTTTTTTTTTTTCAAACACTAAAATCCATATCATGGCACATCATAATGCCCAGCCCTGACAGACAGTGGACAAAGTTCTTGATAGTTAATTGCAGGGCTCTCAAACTCAGATTTCAGTTCTGACCTTAATCAACACACCCGAAGCAGCTAATGACACACAAAGTGTACTTGTACTAGTGTAGGAATGTGTGTAAATATAAGTAAACAATATATAAGCTTTCCTACGCACTGTTGATCAATGAGACCCCTAATCTACTGCAATAGTTACTGGGGCCTCAGAAGAACAGTTACTATACTGCATTAATATAAATTCCTTTACATTATTGCACATATTAAAAAGTACTGACCACGTGTAGCATATCAAAGTGAATCAGACAATTGAGATTCGATTGGAACATTAAAACACGAGTAACCGAATTCCACAAAGAGGCCTCAAGACAACATGAAGTCGGCCCATGGCACCCTGTCGCCTACCTCTTGTAAGCAGATCCAAAAGACAATTTCACAGGACAGCTTGCAACATTAACACAAAAGAATACGTATTGAGAATCCCAACTCAGAAAGGAGATTGGCAATATTGGGCAAATAACCAAGATAATGGTCAAAGACCCAGGACATCATTAACATTAATGGGTAAAATAATCAAAGATTTTGTTGGATGGATCTCCATCCCCCATCTCAGGAACAGATTGAAATTTCTGATGAGACCTTTAACCCCTGGGTTTCACAAAACTGCGTTTTCATGCCTATCCAGGCTGAAAATACACTAAACCGGACTGAACCGGAATGTATCCCACACATTTAATCATAGGCGGAGCGTGTGTAAGGCTTGGGTAGGCTTAGCCTTCCCCTGGCCAAGGGGACTTGGGAGAAAATTCCTCTAAATTGGACAAAAATGCCCTTGCTCAAACTAATTAAATCTATTATGTATACGCAACCCTGGACAACAAAACCAGTCGTAAGTGTTAATTTTCCAAAATTAAGATTTATACATTATTTGAAAGCTGAATTAATAAGCTTCCCATTGATGTATGATTTGGATGGATAGGGCAATATTTGACCCGAGATACAACTACAGTATATGAAAATCTGGAATCTGAGGGTACCGAAAAATCTAAATGCCGAGAAAATCACCTTTAAAGTTGTCCAAATGAACATCTTATCAATGAATATTACCAATCAAAGTTTTAATGTATTCTCTGTAAGAAATTGACTAAAAACCTTCATGGAACATGATCTTTACTTACTATCCTAAAGATTTTTGGCAAAAAATAAAATCAATAAATTTGACCCATACAATGTATTTTTGGCTATTGCTACAAATATACCCATGCGAGGTTTTGTGGTCCAGGGTCACATATATTAAGGTGAAAATGAATAGACTGTGTTGATTATGACATTAAGATTACTCACGTTGTATTGTATTTTTTTTTTTTTTACGTTTTTTCAGTATTACGCATGTTAACTTTAACCATAGTTTAACCATCGGCTATGTAGGCAAATCTACTTTTTATTGAGTTTTAATTAATCAATAAATACCATCCAAGACAAGCCTTTTCCAAGACAAGACTTCTCCAAGGTTTTGTTTTATTTGGTGCTAAGAAGAAACCCCAGAAGATATGTGAAGTATAGCTTCATTGTTTAAAGTAAAAGAAAAGGGGGGGGGGTAGTTTAAATAAATAAAAATGTGAAAATACAGCAAAAATAAAAATAAAAAAATTATTTCTTTGATTTATCGAAAACATACCGAACCGTGACACCACTGTATCATATCGAACCGTGATTTTTGTGAACCATTACTGATATCAGTCTCAAACCCACTCACAATTTGATCTCATTACTTTTAATGCGACCACATGCACAAGCTACTTTCGCTTTGTTAATACATACATCCATGTGAGACACGCGTGCCATGTAAACGTCCCCCAATCAATGGTATAAGAAGAATGAAGTTTTTTTTACATTTTTCACTGAACGGTTATCACGTTTTGAGGATGGCATGCTACTCCAGTGAAGAGGCCCTCCAGATGATTTTCGACAGCGGGGAAGAATTTACCTTTTCCTCTGAGGAAGAATTCAACTCAGACGATGAGAAGTTTCATTATGAACAGCGACAAAGATTCTGACGAGTAAGTTATTTAATGTTATATGCTTTGTCTGACTATATAAAATTTACATGTATTTTCAGACTATATTTATAAATAATTTGGACTAGCTTTAGCAGCTGAACAATGTCTTCCAATTGTTTGTGTATAATATTAGACACTGAAGTGTAATACAAGTACAATTTATAAATACTCATTGCATTTATTGCTCTTTTCTGGGTTTCAAATGTGATAAATTCTCTCTCTGAATTAATTTGTAGTATACTTCAGTATTGCATTTGTTCGTGCATAACGTTAGATGCTGAAGTAAAGATAAAAATGAAGATTAGCGTACTTGATGCATTTTTATAGAACGTTTCTGGGTTTGTAACGGGATAGGCCTACTCTATAAATTAATTTTTAATAACAAATTAATTTATAACACCGTAATGAATATAGGTGTGTTTATCATGTGTTTCACCAAGTCCATGGTAGGTTTAGTTAAGTCAAAATACTGCCTTGTTTATAATGCCTGTCTTTGGTGTAATGTAACAAATGAGGTGTAAATGGTTGAAATGCTGTAAATGCATGTGGTCTATAGCCCATCAACAGATATTTATGCATTCTATGGGCCATCAGTAAATATAGACATAGATATAGGCTATTGTGTATAGATCTATTGCCCATCCGTTTGTTTGGACAATGTATGCTAACCTTGTGAATGTTTTTTTAGGCATGTGGCTGCATCACGCTTGCCCTCAACAGCACCCCGCACAGGGATACGCAGGTGCCGTTCAGTTCTCAGTGTGATCGAGAATCATACAGAGTACATGCACAGACCTATTGTAAATACGTAATTGAGTTTAAATTGTAAACATGTACTTGTATGCACCTCACCAGAGCACCTTCTTCCACATGTTTGCTGTGTCCCCCACATGGCTTGTGGCAAACTGCAAACGGGACTTCTTATGGTTTTCTTTAAACAATGGCTTTCTTCTCGCCACTCTTCCATAAAGACCAACTTTGTGCAGTGCATGACTAATAGTTGTCCTATGGACAGATTCCCTGACCTGAGCTGTAGATCTCTTTAACGTTTTGCCATACTCCTTCCATTTCTGAATGATTGCTTGAACAGTGCTCTGTGGGATGTTCAAGGCTTGGGAAATCTTTTTGTAGCCTAAGCCTGCTTTACATTTCTCAATAACTTTATCCCTGACCTGTCTGGTGTGTTCTTTGGACTTCATGGTGTTGTTGCTTCCAATATTCTCTTAAACAACCTCTGAGGCCGTCACAGAGCAGCTGTATTTGTACTGACATTAGATTACACACAGGTGCACTCTATTTAGTCATTAGCACTCATCAGGCAATGTCTATGGGCAACTGACTGCACTCAGACCAAAGGGGGCTGAATAATTACGCACGTCCCACTTTTCAGTTATTTATTTGTAAAAAATGTTTGGAATCATGTATGATTTTCGTTCCACTTCTCAAGTGTACACCACCTTGTATTGGTCTTTCACGTGGAATTCCAATAAAACGTGGATTCATGTTTGTGGCTGTAATGTGACAAAATGTGGAAACATTCTAGGGGGCCGAATACTTTTGCAAGCCACTGTATATATACACACACACACATTTACCTAAAGGCAGTCCACTCTGTCATGAAACACAGAGACTGATGCTGATACAATTCCACAGACTCCAGCCTGCACAAGAAACTGGACTGTACAAACCATCTGCCTTCTGTAATACTCTCGGTCTCTCCTTGTGTACACTAAACACTATTGCTTTTTATTGCACTGTCCCTGTTGGCACTGTTTTGCCTTGGTTTTTGTATTTTTGCATACTATTTTTTGTATTTTGTTTTCTGTACCAGAACATAACATTTACACATAACACAACATGTATTTATGTGTAACACCATGCGAGTGAGTAGGTAGCGCATAGGCGGGTGAGTGGACTTTACAAACCATCTGCCTTCTGTAATATTCTTGTCTCTCCATAACACTATTGATTTTTTTGCACTGTCCTTTTTTGCCCATTTTTGGCTTTTTTATGTAAACCAATTTTGTATAATATTTTGTAAAATATGTTATTTTATTTTCACATATGTAGCACTGTGGTCCTGTAAGAGATTTAGTTCCTAAACACAGAACAATTACAATAATAAAGATTCAAATCTTTGAGTCTTGTCACATTGTTTCTTTAGGCTGCCTCACAGCATTCTACCTTGATGGGGGAGCATTAGCCAGTGGGGGAGTGTCTTTTGTCTCTCCAGGTGTGAATTGCATAAATATTCAAGGCCATTGTCACTCCCATGCATAGAACAGTGCTGACCCAAAAACTGACTTTACAAAATGTAAGTCATTGTGCACACAGCTCTTTTGCCAAGAATGAGTCATTTATACGTGTTTTAACAATTTATTTAAACTAACGTATAAGCTACACAGGCAACTTGGAAGTTGGAACAAAAAATAAAAAAGCCCTCTGTAACATCCTAACTCTAAATAAGTCCAGGCATACACTTACCGTATAAATAGGCTAACAATAGTCCCATAAAAATAAGTATTTATTTACAAATTAAATTCAGATAAATTCAAAATTAAGATATGTATTTGGCAATAAAGAAATTAATATGAAAAGGCTCTGCGCATCCTATTTAAAACCTGGAAAGCAGCAGAAAAAAAGATGTAAGTCACTTTTTATAAAAGCATTGCATTTAAAATCAATTTCTTGTACAATTTAAGACTTAAGGCCTTTAATTTGATACTAAATTTAAGATTTTGTCAGACGTCCCGGAAACCCTGATTGTGAGTAATTTTAGCCAATTTGTTCCAAATTATACTTCTTTTTTTTATCCTTCTATGATTAGACAGGGCCTACTGAAAATATAAAACATCACACTTTTTTAAAATTTACAATGTGTATCTTTAATTACGACATGGTGACATTCCATGAAGTTTTTTTCTACAAATTTTCCATATTTCATTATCTGCATTCACACTTCAATATACCAATGCACCAACACTGGTCTCAAATATTTTAAGTATGTGTATAAATGTCAGTTTGAGAGATATTTTGCATGGCTAAAATTAATATAAATACAGTTACAAGCCAAACCAACAGTATTTTAAAGATTTTTTAAGTGTTTACAATTATAATAATTTATGGATTGTGACTAAAAAACTGCAGGATATTTTGTTGAGAAATTTTAGAATTTTTAATAATTTTAGAAATTTTAAGTCCAAAGGTTTGTTGACTATGCAAAAATTTAATGAAAAAGTAGTGGGAATGAAAATTACTTTCTAGCCACTTTTTCCTAGTTCACATTATGGCCTATGTTGTCAAGTTTTTGTGAATAATTTAATTGTAGATTGTGCGTTCATACTATGTAAATGCACCAAACAAAACCAAATGTGTGCTGTATTAGGGGCCATTCACATGTTGTGTCTTTTGTGTGCTCAAGTCTGTTATTTCAAATGTAGCCGCATGGTTTGCGTGCTCATACTGGAAGTGCCCCGGCCATTGTCTCCAGGTCCATCCGCACCACATTGAGATAAATATATTTAAACTTTTCAGAATGCTGCAAGCACACCGTGGTTGACAAAAATCAACCAATCAGCTTCATCCTTCCTAACAACATTGTAAGCTCAGTCAAAATAAACCAATAGCTGTTCAAAGCTGTACAGGGATAGCCATTTTAAAGTAAATTTAGTAGCAGAGCTACTGAAAAAAATTTTTAGTGCTGGAAATGCATTAATCCTGTACTGAAACTATGTGTCTTCATGGAAAGAGCAGAACATGGTTGCTTAGCGACGGCAGAGGATTCCGGAGCGCAAGCACACAAAACACTTTGGAAAAAAGGGAGAAAACGGTGCACCTAGCTTTTTCCACACATTTTTAGGTGTGATATATGAATGGCCCCTAATTGTTTCTAATGCATAAGTCTAACCTCATGTGGTGCTCCTTTGAAGATGCTGGCACTCTGGTAAATAGTCTCCGTCCAAAGTCTAATCTCATCATTCTCCAGTTCTTCTGCAGTTCTGTACAGAGACTTGGGAACCAGGCCGCCCTCTGGCACTTCACACTGCACATATTTCACATTGTCATAACTTTAGTTCAATAAGCCACTAAAACCATACTAAGGTAAGACACATAATATCCAAATTTGAATACATGCATACAGATCATCTTACTGTGAGCAAGTTTTACTATTATGCAAGTGAATAAATACCAGAGATGGGCAATATATCACATAGTATACTTATGTGCATCTTGTCAGTAAAGCTGGTTCTTTGATTAGTAAATCTCCATCTCCTATTTTCAAATGGAGGGGCAGTTAATACACAGAGCTGTAGATCACTGACAAGCTATGCAATATCACGTTCAACTTCATGGGTGAATAATTTGAGATATAATATATCGCCCAGCCCTAATAGATACCATTCAGCTACAAAACATAGGAAAAATATAATTACACACCATACACTCTCCTCCAAGGAAGTCAGGGATGATCTCTTTATCAATGTAGTCCACAAGACCGCCAGGGCCCTGGTAGTCATTTCCTGCATAGATCAGGAACTTCTTTCGTGTATTCTCATCAATAAAGGGGCTCACCTGTAAAGAGATAATAGAAGGTAAGCACCATTGATACATGTATAATATGCTTTTTTTACGTTCATGCTACTAAGAATTTACACATGTACTTTGTGAATTAAAGTTTGTTAATCATTCAATTTTTATAAAAGACATATAGTACATATAAGGCAGTTAATAGGCTTGAACAAATTAATATGACATGCCTTGTTAAAATGTCACTTCCATCTACAGATTTTAGCAGAGTAAATCAATTTAAATGTAAAAGCAAAACAACAGTATCTCTAACCAGTGTCCACAGGACAGGAAAGACTCTGGGTGCTCTGAGTATGAGTAGACGGCCCAGGGTCTCTGGGTAATTGGCCTCCACCACCTCAATAATCCTCAGCAAAGCTTTGACTCCAGGACGCCACAGATGCCTCATATTGAGCCCCTCAAGATCGACAAGACATGTCCAACAACTATAAGATATGAAAATGTGAATTCAAAGAAAGGTTTATAGATGGCCTCTCAAAAGGCTTGCTTCAGACAAATTGCATTTGACTGTTTTAACTCTAAATACTGTCAATGTGTGTGTTTACAATGTATGCATGTTCACTTGGATAGGTTAAATGCAAATCTGCTATTTTTATCAGTACCTAATTGGCCGTCCGAAGACTTTGGTGTTCTCCTCACAGCGTCTCAGACCCTCTTCATTTATTGACAGCACCTTAAAATTAATATATGCTGTTAGACTCTGCACTATTCATTTGAATTCATATGAAAGAAATACACCAGAGAGCATGATGGAAAATTACTATTATCGAATTATAGGATCTCTTACATGTCTGAGCAGGGATTCTTCTCCAAGTGCTCGAACCAGTCCTTTAGTATCCATATGTCCTAGGCGCAGGATATATAGAGGTCTGCCATCTATAGAAAGCAACACAGAAACACTAGGGTTTAAACATAACAGAACAAAGCACATACGATTTTTATTAATATGTAAATATAAAAAAGAATAATGAAATTATACTCTAAAAGGTGGATTTAAATGTTTAAACGCAGTGGTTTTTAATCCTGACCTTGGGGACCCCTGATCTGCACATTTTGCATGTCTCTTTTCTTTAAACACACCTGATTTAGATCATTAGCTAATTAGAAGAGCGCTTTATGAACTGAAATAAGGCTGTATTGGAATTGCCCCTCAACACCCTTATTCACTACTCCCTACATTAGTTCAGTAATTCAGTGCACTTAAAAGTGTGAATGAAAACAAGTGAATTCGGACACTGAATTCAAAGGAAGGACAGTGTTTAAACTGAAAAGTTATTCTCAAAGTCTCAGTACAAAAATGAAATAGTCTTTTAAATAATTCGCTTTTTAAGGCCAACAACAAATAGCTGGTAGAAACTATAACAAGCTACTGTAGGTCAGTGAGATTACAAACCCTGAAATTTATGCAAACCCTTCCCCCGGGAACATGAAACCTGTAATGGTAAGCGGCATGACATTTCTAGACAACATGCACTAAGTGGTTAGCAAATCACAACACACTGGACCAGCTAACCAATCTGAGCCCATTTCCAATTTCTGAAAGAGGAACCAGGAAGTCAACAGACCGCTTTACATGGTAACATTTCCAGTGTTGTTTTTACGGTGTTAATTGTCCAGTGTTAAAAAGTGTTGATTCTGCTGTTGGTTTTAATGACATGAACACTTGCAGTGTAAATCAATGTTCAAAGTCAGTGTTATTACAGCGAGTTGACATAATTGACAGTGGTGATGAGTTGATCCTATTTTAGGTAAAAAGACAAAGATAGCAGAAGAGGACACAAATTGAAGGCATTTACATTTAAGATATCCAGAAGAAATAATTTCTGCTGGCATACCGGAGGGTAAATAAATTAATATTTAAATATATAAATGCTTAACACATTCTTTGAAGGTGTCCATAATATGATGAGCGTAAAAGGTTTAACTGTGGACTTCTCTCCAAGTCACCCACAAGATCCTCAAACCTCCGCACAAGTACTCATTCTTTCACTCTCTTCAGCTGACCATAAAGAGACAGAGCTGCGCAAATCAATGAGCATCAGCTATATCAAGTTTTAGCACTGATGCTAAGGAAAAACAGGTACGCATGCATTATTTTCTTAACAAAAGTTCTGTCCCTACATTGAAAGTCTACACTAATACCACTATGATGGTTTAAAAAGTTCATAAAGTGATTGTAAAATGAATCCATATGAACAGAGTGATTTTTGTAGATTTCAATAGAGACTTGATTGCCTCATTTCGATTAACATATTGTGTTCATAAATGTTTATGTGAATAAAAAGCTTAAATTCAATAATCAGATATGGTAAATGGAAGCTCAAGCATAAGAATCAGTGTGGTCATTCTCACAGGAACTGTTTGCTAATCACCATTTGTGAATTAAAGGCCTAATTCCAATCTCTTCATCATATAAGGCAACCATCTTTAAGTCTTTTTAAAAAAAAATGGATTCCTATAGATGAATTTTACAATGACTATGTTTACATGCGCATGAATAATGCGATTATTTCCAATAATCAGAGTAAGTACTTAATCATATTATGATACGATTTACATGTCAAGAACAAGTTCTTCACTCCTGTTTACATGCAATTTCCATATTCTTATTATTTGCTAAGAATTGTGGTTAATTTTTTCACATACCACACTGTACAGGACAGATTAATGTCTCAGAAAAAGTGCAGGTGGGTCTGCTGTTTTAATTTATTTTACATCTAATGCAAAGCACTTTTATAGTTGTATTCCATGCTGTTTTGGCACCATAAAAAATGCTGTGTCAAATTTGTTTTCCTAAGCTGCAGTTCCATACTCACCATTTCTGGATGGGGGTAAGAAACTGGTGACAGCGAGTGCAAAGAAGATATTTTAATTATTTAAAATAGTTTGTGTCAAAAAGATGAATATGACAATCTTGCCTTATGCTTCTTTAGAGAGAAGTCATCTTTACGAATTATGATATGGCTATAATTAAAGAGTTTTTTTTTTGTTGTTGTTGGTTAAGTGGTAATTTAATGCTTTCTATATACGTATATATATTTATCATGTCAGTGCACTCAAACAAAAGTAAGACCCTATACAGTTCTGAATAATGAATTACTCTTACCTTAATTAGAAAAAAAACAATGGAGGCCATTTTGTTTCCACTGGAAAAAAAAACTTGCAAGTGATTGCGCTGGTGATATCCTGCAGAGCACGTTTTAGATTCTCTACACAAACTTGGATAAGAGACATGCTAGCGCACATTTATTGTTATAGTGGAGGTTTCAATTTAAAACATTTTTATATGCTTGAACTGTTTTATTATAATCTACTGATTTTATTTTAGGCAAGTCGTGATGATTTGAGAAGGCATAGGCTCACTGTCTGCTGCTGGCTGCTTGGTCGTGACTTTTAAAAAAACAAAAACTAATTGGCTATTTAACTAATAATTCATGCCCTACATCACGAGCACATGGGCACTTTGGTCAGAGCAGCAATATACTGCAATTAAGGTGTTTACATGCCTGTATATTTCGATTAAAATCGGTGTGTGCCACCTGTGTTAAGATGATTATGCTTGCTGCGATCATGAGCTTAATTGCATTATTTAAATAAAATTTTTGAGATTCAATGAGCTTACATGAGTTAAAGTTTAATCATAATACTGCCAAAATCTCATTATAATCACATTAAGAGGGTTAATGAGGGTACATTTAATGTATTTTTTAAGCATCAAAATGTTAGCTGTGTGGACAAAATGGATGAATAAAAATCTGTTTTCACTAAATCATATTTACTTGTGTTTTAAAGATGAACAAAAATCTTGAAGGTGTGGAACAATATGAGGGTGAGTAAATGTCAGAATTAAAATGTTTGGTAAACTAACCCCTTTAAAGCATATTTCATCAAAAGTTACTATTTTATGCATTCATTGCGCATAGTAAACACTTTTTTTCCTGCTTATATTTGTTTTGCTGTTTACAGTCCCACACCTACACCAATATTGAAGATTACCTTAGTCAGAGAGAGGATCACCAGCCATACTAGTATTGAGAAGAATGAAGTCAGACAAGCTTCTCATCCATTCTGAAGGAACCACCTCCTTGAGTACTAACCACCATTTTTTAACCTGTTGCATGAATAGGTCCTTTTCAATGTCTTTATCTTCCTGCTACCCTCTACAACATTGATGTTGGTTACACCAGTAAGTTGCCAAGAGTAAAGGAATTGCAAGCAAGCATCAACAAACTTGACAAAAAATATCAGAGCTGTATTTTATCAGAGATGTATTTTTTAATTACAAATATATTTTAACAAATATATTTTAAGCTGATCACTTCTACAGCCACTATTTTGAAGTTCTAAAGGTCTTTTGACCTGCAGACTTCCTAAGGGTGATATGATGGTGATTTTTATCATTATTTTAAGTGTTTAAAGTTTTATGTAATTTTTTTTAATAAAGGGGCAAACTGATGCAACATGTTGGCTGTTATTGAATATACACATTATTTATAGTTGACCTAAGGCAAATTACAATAAATGATAAATCAGGGTTTATATGAACACTATATTAATGTGGAAACAACCTTGGTGTTAAAATATTGACACTTAGTGTAGTTTAAAAAATGCTTAAGAAAAAGATTTTAAAAAGAATGATAAAAAGCAAAAGAATAAAATGTCTTCGGAACGATTAGGCAATAAGGAAAGGAAAAGGAAGGAAGGAAAGGACATGTGGCCAGGAATGGTTTCCCATACTAGGAATTTGTGCATTTAACCCATTCGAGTGCACACACAGCAGTGAGAAGTGATCAACCACGCACGCACGCACGCACGCACGCACCGTGAACAGTGGGCAGCCATTGCTGCGGTGCCCGGGGAGCAGTTGGGGGA
>JAUMHI010000039.1:299939-311275 GCA_032359435.1 Enteromius unitaeniatus | reverse complement strand
CTACGGCTCTGTTCATAAACTGGCGCTGCATTTAAAAACAGCTGATGGAGATTTACCGCTAATCAAAGAACCGGCTTTACTTATGAGATGCGCATAATATATCGCTCGAAATATATCGCCCAGCCCTATCCTCAATATATATGATATGAAATGATTATCTCCAGTCTCCAGACGGTTCATTCTCGATATTAAGAGCACATCCAGGTAATGTCATGTACCCTTGTACTTGGGTTCTTGAGAATTTTAAATTTTGCATTTGAGGTGATATAGAATGTGAACGTTAGTATGTGAGCTTGCATAAAGATGCATACTAGGAAAAGTCTTGGGTCTCTAGGAAGAGATTTGAACAAACCCTCTACCTAACAATTACAAATGTGGTTATTGAAGACCCAGTATATACTATTTCCAATGTGCTGCAGACTACATGTTGCTGTTAGTCATACCTTGCTAGTTTTGGAGCAAAAATATATTGATCTTTTTTTTTTTTTTAGAAAACATGGAAATGTAGCTCTGATATTGAACAGATATAATGGTTTGACGTTTTCTCTCTCTTCTTCCTTTAGTCTGGTTTGGGCTACGTTGCTCTGACTCTGTCCATCATGCACACACTTGTCTTTGGCTGGGATTTTGCCTTCCACATTGAGGCATATCCATTCTACATGCCGCCAAGCTACTTACTGGCTGTAGCTCTACCCTGCATTGTTCTGCTATGCCGTTGCTTCCTTCTTCTGCCCTGCATCTTTACCAGACTGACAAGAATCCGCCGGGGATGGGAAAGTAAACGCAACTGTCCCGTCTTGCTGCACCGCAATGTGGTGGTGAATGGAATACCATAGAAGTCTGGGATAGAATACAAGCACCCCAAACTTGGTGTAAAAAGGTTTATAAAGTACTTTGAGACTGCTCAACTTCTGACTAGATTAAGTCAGCCTTATCTAAAATGGGATAAAGATGAGATTGTCATATTATAAATAATAAGACAGATATGATAAGGTAAACTTTATAGTTGAGTACTTGTGTGTTATTAGGTGGATCATGAACCAGCCGTGATCTTCTCTCAGAGGCACATAAAGTGGTCTCTGTTCACTAAAATTTAAAAGTCATCATCGATTAGTTTTGATATTTGAGCATTACACCTATGCATAGACTCACACTCAGGTCTTCATCACATAACTCTTATGAAAAAGATTAAAAAGACTTGTCATTTTTACTGAGGTATTAAAGTCATCAACTCCTGACTCTTTACCAATTATGCACAAAAGTGCCTTAACATGTGCCTTGTATGATTACTAGAGCATGCCTGTGCCTCAGATGATTGTGTAAACTCTGTAACAGGAAGGCCAGCGTTATACAGAGTACTAAAAACGACCAAGCCTGCATTATATTTATGTGTTATAAACAATGCATGTGTTAAATTATTTTTTTTGTAAAAAGTTTATAAGAAATGTTTGGAAGTCTGGTTATTTACACACATACACAATAAAAATTCAAAATGGTCCAGTCGTACAGTTTGCAATGGCTGCAAACCAAAACATTTTATAAATGTTAAAATAAATCTTGAAGTTTCACAAGTTTCGCTAGTCTGACTGATTAGCTGGCATTATTGTAGATGTTCTACTGCAAAGTTTAGAGCTGGACTTTCAATCAATCAATCTTTTTGGTGTTGTTAAAGCATGGTTTAAACATTCAACTTTATTTAACAAAATGGCAATTACTTTCCAAGTCCTTATTTAAATAAAACAAGATATCCGGTATCTGATTTTTGTAAATAAAATAAAACATGTAAAAAAATAAAAAAAAAAAGGATATAAAATAATTGCCATTCAAAATGCACATTTTGGCACTGAAATAAACAGTGTTCATACCCAGGAAAATAATTAATCTGTGACAACATCTCCCTTCAAAGTCTGTCAGACATGTACATCAGAAACTATGCTGAAGTTGTTTGAATGTTAAGAGTAAATATAAAAAATATAGCTATAAATGAAATTAAAATAGATGTTTCGATCCGACAGCTGAAAAGAAGTGCCTCTTGTGTTGCGTTCACCATTCTGTCTGTGGATTGGCCTTGAACTTTTCATAATCGTCCATTCTGAAGAAGGCCAGTTCTGTCTCATTGGCTGAGAGGAGGGGAAAGGAGTTGAAACATGAGCATTCAGCAGGTACAGGCTCAGTTTGGCATACATGCATAATTAATTACACCTCAAAATAAAAATATTTAGTTTACCAATCTATGGAAATGTACAAATGCAATCGAACAGACCTAAATCTTGCTTTACGTACCAACACCACACGCTCTTAACCTGCAGCCTTCACGAAGAATCAACTTCTCATCATCCTCTAAACTCATCACCAGCTCATTCGTCTAAACCCAGGGAAAACAAATAGCGTTATTAATACCAATTACACCAGATTTACTCATTTTGTTAACGAAACGTCGTTTACATCAATCAAATGGACATTTGTAAGCTTTTGTGAAATAAGAGGGGAAGAAAGAACATGCATTTTTAAACAAATATAGTGTCAATATTACTCTTGTCCTGAAAGTCCTGTTTTACCTTTGCTCCATGCGCCTGGTGTATGATTTTCATTGTGTCTGCAACAGCACATTAACATGATTTATTAATGCAATAACTGATCATTTTATTTATTTGTTTGTTTGTTTGCTTGCAAGCTTACCATAGTCAAACTTCTTAAAAGGTGGAGGCAATCCAGCTTTTGTTGAAACGTCTTAAAAGAGAGAAGTATTTCAATTTAGTTCATATTATTAGTAACTGTTTAATATATAAACCAGATATCCGTGAAAAACATGAAGTCTGGTTACCTCGCTTCACAAATGTCATGAACTCCTCTACGGTTTGGTCTAAATGAACGTCTTTGTAAACCACGGGTTTAAAGTTCCGGTGCTCGAAGGACCGGACCAGCCGCACTGTCAGAAGCACGCTGTCGCTCATGTCGAGCCCGATCACAGCGTGCAGAGCCGGCCTACAACTAAACGAGTGACATTAAACATAGCAGACTTATAATAACCTACTGATCCAGAAGCGTTTACTTCCAGCATGTTCTGAGCGAGAATGCCGCTCGAGACCGAAGCAATGGAGCTGCAGAGCGATAGATGTCCAGCATGTGACTCGTTCAACGCGGAAGCAAAGGAACCGAGTCAAAAATAAATAAATAAATGTCTGCACTTCTCGAAACAAACCGTTATGTTCATCTCGAGTAGGGTATGTTTTCGTAAGCACTAGGTTTTAACGTAAGACTAGTTATATTTGGCAAAAATGGAATGCAAATGAAAATCCAACAATGCACAATAGAAAAAAAAAATCATGATCTTGAGGAAATGTGGCAAATAGCTTCGTGTTTTTGCCCGAGTGGAAGCTTATACACTTCTCAGTGGATGCATGGTAGCTATAGGAATGCAAATCAGTCTGGATCTAACTATTTCAGCTGCGTTAAGGCCCTTGTGATGGACACTGATGTAACACAGACTGTCAGTGTGTAGTTAACTATGAAAATAATAAGTTATGAGCGTAAACATACATCCAGTGCTCTGTGAACAGGATCAGGTCAGCGTGCATTTCTTACAGTCATGTTATTACACTTTATGACTGAGATAATAGTGTATAAACACAATATTTGAAGGTGATTTGCAGATCAGTGTGCTGTGGTTAAGCACGATAAATCTTTATATATAATCATCCCAACTCCAAAAATGAAATCCATTTTGGTGTGTTTTTACATGCATTACAAGCTCAGGAATCCTATCAGTTCTGTCCAAATCCCTAAATGCAACATCAGTGAAAGATACACGTCAGTGTAAAGCACTTCTGTCGCAATAAGTATCTTCTGTTTGAATCAAGGGCATCTCGAGCTGGCGTGACCCTGGGGCCCAGTTACAAGAAGCTACGGCTTCGGGAATTTGATTGGACGGATTGCTCAGTACATGCTCCGGCAGCCAATGGAGTGTGCGGGGGGGCGTGGCCATGGGCGGGACAGAAGGCGCTACAGTAGCGTCGGAGCGTCGCGCTGCCGTCACTAACGCTCTCACGCGCCTCCTTACAGCAGACTGAAACATCTTCAAGCATGTCTGAGGTCAGTATGAAGACGCTTTTGTTTGATTTAAGGGAGTATGCGTATGATTGCTGTGCGGTAAATTAGGATTCTTGGTATAGAAAGCCGCATGGTGCACGGCTTTAACTGCTAGTGTTTCATAAATCTCCATAATTAATACTAGTCTAGCCCGTAATTTTAAGATTGCACGCGTTAAAGATCCCCGGAGCTCATCCAGACCTGGGTTGGTGGGTGAGGCGGGCCTGAGCTCATCACATCAGTTTAGTCTAAGCCTTGTAGTTACTGTCTTTCCTGAAGCACGAAACATAGCCTCACCGTTCATTTTGACTTTATGCAAAGCAGGAAAGGTGATGTTTGCATGCTCTTGAAGAGTGGTCGGTGAATGATGGCAGGCAGGGCTGTGCTGTGCCGCTAGTGCTCTGAAATGCTCTTCAGTGTTCAGAATCTTCGGGGTTGACTGCTGCACGCTACGAGAAATAATAATGAAATCTGATAACATGCTGCCATGATAAGACTGAGCTTCACTCCAGCTCCTAACAGAAGAAGATGGTGAGGAGCCTTGTGCATGTCTCAATCAGGCCAGAGAAGCGTGTGGAGTTTGAGCCTTTTCATTGAGTGTGGTTACATAATCAGTTCATGTCACCTGCCAGCAAGACCAAGAATCTGAAAAAGCCCTGACGGAAATCCATTCAGTCCCTTTTGGTAGAAATAAGAGTGAGACTTGAGTGTATACACGGACGGTGAGAGTTATACCCTTCTGTCTGGTTTTAGTATGGAGTGTAACGGGAGGAAATTCAACTAAAAGTGATAAATATTCTCTTCTGGTTTAAAGTTCTTTAACAGCAACTATTACCAGAAGAGAAGTTTGCTAATTATTCTTATTCTGTGGGAATGGAGTCGAGCCTCTACAACAGTAACGACAAAAAACCTTTTTCTAACTGTCGGATGGCTAAAAATAAATGAATAGAGTTTTACGACCAAAAAGAATCCATCCAGTTAGAATCGTAATCTGAAGTGAGTGCTTAGGAAAAACAGTGTTGGTGTGCACTCTAAACCTTGTGTTTTAAAGATAAAGATGCAAGCGTATGAAAGCCATGTCTGCTCAGACCCGTGCTGGTAATTGCAAAGTAAATGCATCCCGAGCGATATTAAACGCATGCGTGCCTCTGAGCCGTCTCTTCAGTGTGAATGTTACAGAAATGCTGCATTAAAGCGTCTGTAAAGATGCTTGTGTTCAACTTCAGAAGCATCTTTGTGCCGTGTTTTCTCTGTAAATGTAATGCAGTCTACTTCTCATTCTAGTTATCTTTATGGCTGTAGGCCTTTGGTCTTGAATGAGTATCTCCACTGTCCTCTGTTGAATGCATAGAAGCACAGCTAAATAAGATCCAGTTCTTTCAACCAATCATTGAAAAGACTCACGGGTTACAGGACTGAATTAGTCTGAGGAGTCATTCACTGCAAATGAGCATAATTGTGAAACGTTCATCAATAGAGCGGACTGGTTGTTCAGTAAACTCACGTTGTTGGTTTTCCACAGGCTGAGTTTCAGAAGGCAGCAGAGGAGGTCAAACAGCTGAAAGCCAAGCCGGCGGACGCTGAGATGCTGGAAATCTACAGTCTGTTCAAACAGGCCACCGTAGGAGACGTTAACACCGGTACCAGAGCCAAAGCAAATACATAAACGTGGCCTACGTTTATCTCTAAATCAGAATTGCAGCTCTTTAAACAAATGTGTGTGTGTGTGTGTTCTTATAGCTCGACCGGGCATGTTAGATTTCACTGGAAAGGCCAAATGGGATGCCTGGGAGGCCAAGAAAGGTCAGTTTCTCCTCACTACCAGCAGAGGGCAGTGAAATGTCTTTTTAAATGTGTTTTTTTCAGCATCTGCTACGCTGTAAATGAGCTCCAAAGGCAGCTCACCCTGTGCTCTCTTTCAGGTATGAGTAAGGAGGATGCTGTGAAAGCATACATCGCTAAGGTGGAGGAGCTGAAGGGGAAATACGGAATCTAACAGACGGAACTCATTGCCTGTACGGTCCTCCCCTAAAGCGCCTTTCGGTCTCCGGTGTGTCTCCTCACAACAGTTACGCTGGAGCATCCAGACTCTGTTCTGTGTGAGAGAAGAGGCACATTCCTCGCAGGCCAAGAGAAATAAGTAACCAGTAACCATGTAGTGAAAGCCCTAATCAATTCAAATTTATGCAATGCCATAGAAAAACGTTTTTTTATTATTTTTGAAATGACTAAGAACAACGTGTTGGATTTCCCTAAAAAAGTATGTTTTTTGAGACCCTGTGAAAGATTTTGTGATTAAATAACTCAAACAATCAAATGGATTTTCTGTTTGAGTGTGGAATTTTAATTAATCTGTCGAGATGTAGTGCTTTTCTCCTGGGGTGGACCTGATAATGTGTCTGGCAGGAACTCATATCAAGTGCATCATTCCTAATACCTAAGATCTGCCTTATTGTAACGTAGCTAGTACATGATGTTATTAACATCCTATCCGTCATTTGATTGCAGTCACGTCACATGACCAGACATTTACACACACACACACACACACACACTCATGTTGGTTTTTGTGTTTTCTGGGGTCTCTCTCTTCATAGGTGTAATGGTGTTTCTACTGTACAGACTGTGTGTGGTATTGTCCTACACTGACTCTACACCTAAACCTACCCCTAACAGGAAACACTACACACTCTTACATTCTCTAATAAACACAATTTAGTATGTTTTTAAGTCTTTTGAATAACAGGGACACTGAAAATGTCCTCATAAACACCTTCATGTTGTAATACCTATGTCATTATACACATCTGTGTCCTCATAAACCACATAAACCCGCACACACACACACACACATACACAAGGCCTTAAACCAAATCAACCAGAGTGAAATATTTTATGTGGCTGGTTGAGTGCAAACATCAATATAAGTTTTCATATTTTTCCATTATTTAATGTCTTCGCCTCGGTCTGGATAGGGCTCAAAGTCTTAGTGCTAGAGTATAAATTGCATAATCATGTTTTGGGTCACAGTCACCCTAGAGGGACTTTGGCCGGTCATTAATTATGGTAATCAGCACTTTAGATAATTTGCAGTTTCTGTGATGAGAAACATTCTTGGTGTTGGTCTGCCTTTAGTAATAGCTGTGTGATTGTTGATTATTTTACTACTAAATACCCTAGTTATTCTACAACTAGTGAAAAATAATTTTTACTAGTAATAAGATGCCATTGTATTATAGCATTGAGAGCATTGAACTATTGTTAAAATAGTTCTTGAAACCTGATTTATAATCGGATCAAAGCCCCACCTGACTAAAAATGAGACACTATACTGTTATTATTAATGCTGTCAAACAATCACATCCAGAATAAAAGTTTTGCATTGCATCATGTGTGTGCTTTGCATAATTATTATGTATATATGAATAAACACGCATACAATATATTCAGAAAATATCTATGTATTTACATGATATATATAAAATATTTACAAAAACCTATTTTGGATGCAGCAATTGATTAAGAACACTAGTTGTTATTAATTAAAAAATGATTGTACACATTTCTTTGCATAGTTTGAATGTTTTTTTGCATGATTCATGAATATTGGTTCAGGTTTAGGCTTTATGAAGTGCTATTATTGTTTTATTATATTGTAAAATACCCCTAATTAACGATATACATATGCTATAAAAATAGCTGATTAAACGACAAAAGTCTTTTTATCGACGGTTTTCGTATGAATGCATGCATTCTGTATAATGCATATAATAAAGAATGTGTATTATAACGTTTCCAAGACATTTTTTTTACCTACACGGCAAACATAAAGCAACTTAATTGTAAATAAATGGCTCGTTACAGATGCGATCTCTGAGTGACCGGGAGCCTAACGCGGAGCTCGGTTAATCTTATACTACTATCACTGTACTTTCGACTGGAGCTGACTTGGCTTCTTCGTCTCGCTTCTCCTGCTCTGTGGGCTTTTAAGGCACGTTGAAATCAATATGACGGCAATAAAAATCAGGGTAATGCCTTTTAAATGTATTTTAAATGTTTATTCGAGGCTCGAGTTATTTTTTAGAGTGGAGTCTTTCATTTAGGATAAGCTACATCTACCCGAAGGCTTGGACAGAAAGTAGTTCAATGCAGAAAGTGAATGAGGCGTTGTTTACTTGGTTGTAAGGGAAAAGAATGTTATTTGCAGAAATACTTTCCTCATAATAACAGTTGAATAGACTTTAAACTCTTTAATTGTCGTTTTCGGTTTTCAGAAAGAGTAAAACATAAGTGGCTCAGGCAGAATCTGATGCTGATCCAGATTTCTTCTGATAACTCTGCTTCTCTCTAGGGGACCGTTCCTCGTGGGAAGTCCACTCCTCTGTTTTTAGACTTATTTTGCCGCAGTCTTATCATCCTGTGTACATTTCTGTCAGTCATCCTCTCGTCGATTGCGGTGTGTGATGGTCACTGGCTGCTCGCCGGCCGGCGTATGTTTGGCCTGTGGTATGTCTGCTCACTGGAGGAGCAGCAGGGCTCTGCGCTGGGCTCCCAGAGTTTCAGAGCATCCTCTAACTGCACCAGACATCTGGAGGAGGCAGGGGTGGAGGGTTTGGGTGTGGGCTTGGCGGCGTGTCGTTCTGTGATTACTCTGGCTGTGGTCAGTGCCATATTCGGACTGGAGTTGCTGGTGATGTCACAGGCCAGCGAAGGGAGGGACTCCAGTCGACGCTGGACCTTCGGGGCACGGCTAGTGCTACTGGCAGCGGTAATGGCTGCCGGAGGAATCGCAGCTTTTTTACTTCTGTTAGGGGCATTTGCAACGCTCCTCGGGTTTACTCTCAGCTTCTGGTGTCAGTTCACTGCCACCTTCCTGTTCTTCCTCAATGGAATGGCAGCGAGGCACATCCAGCATATTGAACCGCTGCTGCCCTTTAGTGGACATCCTGACAGACTGTAGAAATGAGGCTGACCCTAACAATAAAAATCTGGAGAAGCTGCTGTTGGTTCATCTTGAGCAGTTCTGTATATACCTGCATTCAAGTGATTTTGAAGCTTTGTAAATAATGATTTATAAAAAGTGAACTTTCTAGAAAGGCCCAATGTGTACATGTTAGTATGAATTTTCCATTTCCATTTATCACAGGTGATTTACCTGTATTTTTCAAAATACACATTGCATTGTGACGTCTTGCAGTGTTGAAGGAAATGTCTAAAATACGGAATAGAAAATATCCTGGTGCACAAGTACATCTTTTACTAGTTGTATTTTAATTATTTGTTCAATCGTATTAATGTTTTGACTGTAGAAAATGCAAATCACTGCATAATTTTTTGTCATTAATTATGAATTCTGTTTTATGTAATTGATATTACTGATGACCAGCGGATTACAGCCGACACCTGTTTGATCTGTGAACAATGCATCTTTACAGTTCATTTAGTAAACAGTAATAGTTTACTGAATAAACTATTTTTACATCATTAAACAGACTTTCTTCATACACAAGGGATCCATCCATTTAATAAGATTTTACTTTTCTTTACGTTTTTCTGTTTTACAACTCACAATATTTCACTGACAACACATAATATTAGGTGTTCAAGACATCATCAATATTTACACACAGATATACAAGGGGATGAAAAAATATACAGGGGTCATGATGTGTTTTTATTCTTTAAATATATTTCTTGAGGTTCACTTATGAAGGTAATTTATTTATTTTTAATGAAAATAAAAATAAACGTGATTCTAAACATGATGATTTCTCACCTCCCAAAATGCTTGATTTTGATGCTAATTTTCTTTTAAGGTTGCTTACACTTGACAGGTTTGGTTTGATTGATGAGTCACTGATGTCACACGGACTGTTCTACTGGTGTTTTCTGGATCATTTCAGTTGTGTTGCTGTCTATGGAGGGACAGATGTCTCTCTGATATCATCACAAATATCTCATTTGTGTTCTGAAGATGAACAGAGGTCTGATGGGTTTGGAAACGACATGAGGCTGAGAAATTCTCATTTTGGGGTGAACTAACCCTTTAAATACTCACAGCACTTTATCTGTGTATATTGGCAACAGTAAGTTTCTGTACTTGCTTTGTAGCAGCAGCAATAATCTACAACAGCAGATCTATTCCAACAAGACCAAATACATAAACACACATTAATTACCCTGAGAGGTGTCGTGACAGAACTGTAATCCTACCTATCCACGTATGTTTATCTGCAGTAGACTTCAGCAGTGTATTCCTTCTTTTCCTGAAACACAATTACTAAGTTGTTTCCTTTGTCGAACAGACATTTAGAAATTTATTTTAAAATGCAAAGTACTGCAAATCAAAATATTTCACTGCATCTGAAACCACATTTCCCCCGCTTGTATTTTAGATGAAAAACAGTATGTGACGGAAGAAGTATGTCTGAAATCACAGTATTATAAAAGAGTAAACAAAAAGTACCTAGATGACCTACTACATCTAACGTGTGCATCCGATGGACTCTGTACTATCCCATGAGGCCACGGGAGAGGATTTATGAATTGCAGTGACACAATGCAACTGATCCTGGTAGATCAATTTACAATGACTGCAAGTGTGGGTGTCTGGACATTCAGTGATTCGACCAAAACACATCTAAACAAACTAAAAACAGGTTATGATGTCATAGAACATCACAGTACCACACTGTCACCACACTGTTTTTCGCCTAGCTCCTTCAATCTACACTCCAGTTGATTTTAGGACCGTTCAACTTCAAGATGGCTGCAGCAACACAAACCGCTAAAGCTAGGGAAGGAGAAGACGTGCAACTCTGTTTATGTGGGAACAAAATTTCGGGCAAGGACACACACCAGGTCTGTTTGGCGTGTCTTGGGCTGAAACATGCCCAACTGGCGAACGACAACCCCGGTTCCTGTGAACACTGCCTTCGTCACAGGCTAGAGCGTTGGTGGGCAACTAGACACAAGGTTTTCAGTGTTCAGTGGCAGTGGTCCTATCATTCCTTCAGGAAATGATAGATAAAGGCAAAGTGTTCTCAACCATAAAAGTGTTTCTGGCTGCTATATCTGCTTGTCACATTGGTTTCAATAATAAAACAGTGGGGCAACACCCTTTAATATGCAGATTCATGAAGGGTGCGCGCTTTGCCCTGCCGGTTTCCTAACCACTTACCCCATCATGGGATTTGGGACTGGTGCTTGATGCACTGTCTACGTCCCCATTTGAACCGCTAGACAAG